>ONZH01004911.1:0-97165 GCA_900303285.1 Rhinella marina | reverse complement strand
CATTCACAGCATCCTGATTTCTATCATGAACATATTGCTGTCATTTTGGTATTGTCTGAAAGCTTGGAATGTATGTTCCTAACTGCTACCATTCAGGAGGTAGCAGCATCTAAAGCAGCCCTCCCCCTTCCAGTTAGCTACTTTTCCCACTGCTGGACCTACACTCTGGCAAAACAGTTAGGGGGTTAAAGAGGTATTCCGGTTTTTATTTTATATATATATATAATAGGAAATCATACAATTTTTTAATACGAATATATTGAAATTTCTGCTTCCATACATTTCTTATATTAGGCAGTTGAATGGTATAGAGCAGTGATGGCTAACCTCTGGCACTCCAGCTGTGGTGAAACTATGACTCCCAGCATGCTCCATTCATTTTTGTTGAGTTCTGAGAACAGCCGAGCAAGTGTGCATCTTGGGGGTTGTAGTTTCGCACAGCTGGAGTGCCGGAGGTTAGCCATGTATAGACCATGTATCAGTCCTATGTAATGTATCTATAGCATGGCATTAGTCTCTTGACATCATACAATCCCTGACATTTAGTAAGCTGCAGTATTACATGATATACATGAGTGGATCAGCACACAGAACACATCCATATGATAATAGGACTAGTGGTGGAGTAATGATTTTGTTATCACAGTAACTACATTACTGTGTGCGTTTACATGTCTGTCTGTCTCTAGGTGATTTGTAAATTGGCTGCCTGTCTCTAGGTGATGTTGTCATGTTGTTAATAAAGTTTAGTTTAACAAATAAATAAATAAATAAAAACAAACATACAGAGATCTCTCTTGACATAGATAATGACTATACAGGCAGTAATACTCTATATACTGTATACACATGTTCTGCTCCTCAATAAACCATTATTAACCTGTTAGATGCCTGGGGAGTTAACTGAAAGCCAGATCACATGACACATGTGAGAGTAAGGCTTCATTCACACGACCTTATTTTGTTTCCGTGTCCGTTCCGTTTCTTTTTGCGGACCGTACGCGGAACCATTCATTTCAATGGGTCCGCAAAAAAAAAGGAAGGTACTCCGTATGCATTCCGTTTCCGTATGTCCGTATTTCCATTCCGCAAAAAAGATAGAACATGTCCTATTCTTGTCCGTTTTGCTGACAAGGATAGGCATTGTTACAATGGATCCGCAAAAAAACGGAAACAGGGATGCCATACGGAACGTCATCCGTTTTTTTTGCGGGTCCCCAATTTGCGGACCGCAAAACACATACGGTCGTGTGAATGAAGCCTAACACGACTGATGCCACGTTTACTCCTACAGATGCACTTAAGGCTTCATTCACACGACCGTATGTGTTTTGCGGTCCGCAAATTGGGGATCCGCAAAAAAAACGGATGACGTTCCGTATGGCATCCGTGTTTCCGTTTTTTTGCGGATCCATTGTAACAATGCCTATCCTTGTCAGCAAAACGGACAAGAACAGGACATGTTTTATCTTTTTTGCGGAACGGAAATACGGACATACGGAAACAGAGTACCTTCCGTTTTTTTTGCGGACCCATTGAAATGAATGGTTCCGCATAGGGTCCGCAAAAAAACGGAACGGACACGGAAACAAAATACGGTCGTGTGAATGAAGCCTAACAGAACAAAATGGTCTGTACCACTTTTTTTAGGGAGAGGCTAGCGTGTGAATATAGTAAAGGTCTGCGAGCAAAATTTTAAATAGATGGATTCTGAATAATTGTTCAACTTCCTATTCTCTAATAAAATGTAAAAGTAAGCATTGAAACCGAAATACCTCTTTTACCCCTTTGGGCCCTATGAACAAGTTTCTTTTTATCATTGTATTCCAAGGGCCATAACTTTTTTATTTTTCTATCGATGTAGTGTGTTTTTTGTAATAGTTTTTTTTTTTTTTTTACTTTGTCTTATTTGTCTTTACTCTATTCTACCTGATCATTGGTCATTGATTCACTGGCAGGCAATTTATTAGACCCATGGCACCCATGACAGCCCACTGGCTGATGAGATCACAGAGGGAGTCTCCCCCATATTGACCATGGTCTGGACAGGTGGTGGCGTTGATCCCAGCTGTCGCAGCAGTCAGTCAGTTGTATGTGGCACTCTGTATAATTTTGAGCTACAATTACCTCATTGTGTGTGTAAGGACCTACACGATGATGCATAAAACTATAGCCCAGAGCTAATTTTAAAATTTCTGCTGGTTGTTAATGCTGAAAAATTTGCTGAAAGAAACTTTCCTGACTGGTGGTCGCCTATGCTGTGGGTCAGTTTATCTTTCTTACATGAGATTACCGTATAGGGCCTGTTGTTAAGACTACGCTTCCAAGAATGAAAGTCACCACAGCAAGCTTTGTAAAGCATGCTATGAGATTCCAGTTTGAAGAATTATGAACGCAGCTCTGGAGTATGATACAAAATGTAAACATGATGTATTTACAAAATTACTCTACTTTTTAGGTAGATTTATTTTATATAAAAACTGTACAAGGTTGCTGAAAGATGAACATATTTTTTACAGGATATAGACACCTTCAGTAGCAATTTTGTTTAATGATTGTATTTTACTCATTTTGGGCTAAAAAAATTTTTCACTTGGTCTTTCTTAAAAATATTTTGCCTTTTTTCACAAAGGGTTAACTGTTTGTCTAGATTTGTGCGGCTCATACTTTCATTTTCAACTTGTGCCAGTCATCTGATAAACCTTAAATTACTAAAATGCCCTAAACATTTATTTAAGCCACATTCTTATCAGTAAGATAAGAAATAAGCTATAATGAGCGTTTAGGAGATCTGGGATAAGGAGCCATCAGCTGAGCTGCCTGACAGAAGACAGTAAAAAATACAGAGCCTGCTACTACAGAATCGCAAGGCTGTACAGAGCCAACAGAAAATAAAGACCAACAGAAAAATGAGTTTTAGCTCAAAATGAGTACAATGCAATAATAAAAAAATTGCCCCCAAAGGTGTACATAGCCTTCACGTTACCAGTCATATGTGACAAAAATGTCTGCACCAAATCCACTCACTTTGATCTGTGCGATGTCACCCTCCAGTTCTGTTGGGGTGTTAAGCTTCCAGCCATCTTTTCCTTCTGTTCTTAAAGACTTTCGCCCATCAGAGACTTTGCTCCACATAGCCACCTTGCCCTTACTAGTTCCAGCTGCCAGAATTGCTGCAATGCATTAAGATACAGGTTTTTTTTAATAATCTTTTTATTGTAATTTTCAATTACAGTACATATAAATACAAGGTATAGCAAAAACAAAACAAAAAAGAATAAAAAATAAAAACAAAAGAATATATATACCGTGTTTCCCCGAAAATAAGACAGGGTCTTATTTCTTTTTTTCTCCGGAAAAAGGGTTAGGGCTTATTAATCGGGGTAGGTCTTATTTTCGGGGAAACACGGTAGCTACCGTATAGGAAAGTAGCCACAGGCTAGTGGCGTATTTAATTTCTGCCCCCTCTGAACATACGGTATGTCATTTTGCCCCTACTTAAGAAGAACTCCCGCAAAAATTTTTATTCTCTGACCTGTTAGAAAGGTGCATGATATAATCTGTAGTGAATGTCATTTTCTTATCAGAGGCTGAAATTGAGAGTTTCCACTCTCTTCTTACTGTAGCTGTGTCATGTGACCAACTCCCTGACCTCCAACTGACCCAGGACAGGAAGCCAGTAACTGCTCTATTCATTCCTATGGGAGCCTCACTTTCAGTCCCATAGGAATACATAGAGAATAAGACTTCCTGTCCACACATAAGTCTCTGTGTGAGTTGGTGGGTCTAATTCATAGTCACATGCCATAAGAAACTTCAAGATGATATAACTCAAAAATTCAGCTACTGGTAAGAAAATGACATTCACTACAGATTACATCATGTACATTTCTAGCAGGACATGGAATAAACTTTTTTGCGGGAGTTCTTCTTTAATGTATAGCAGTATGTAATTTGCCACTGTCCACACACAGACACCTACACTCGGCTCCGCTCCGAACTTCTTCTTCTCACCTAATCCTGTCATCCAGCGCTGTGTCATCCCATCAACCAGCGTGATCCCGTGAGACTGGATAGGCCGGATATGGTATACCATGTAACTGCGCAGGTAGCGCCACCAGCAGAGAAGCCCGGACCGTAACCCTATTCTCAGTGATCGTGACGTCACATCACATACGACAGACTCCTCAATGTACATAGGGTTTATTATCGGAATAGGTCTTATTATTGGGAAAACATGGTATATATATATATATATATATATATATATATATATATAAACATTAATATTAAGACACAGGTGTAACAGATAGACACTTATTTTATAAATATTTTGGAATGGAGTCATCAGATTTTCTATTTTGTGAGTTTGCAAGTGTGTTTCAATAAAAGTTTTCCATTTTTTAAGGAAATGATGTGGGTTTTTTTTTTCTTTGTTATTTAATTTATCTATGCTCTCCATACACATCATGTGTTTCATTTGGGATATCACTTCTGTAGTTGTGGGGGGTCATCTGGTGTATCCAGGAGTTCATGATACATCTTTTAGCTACTCACAGTACGGCGTGGATTATTTGTCGGATTTGTGACATTTGATTTTTCCCGTCTTGTTCTTTATTATGAAATATATATGATATCGGGTCTACTGGTAGATTTATTTTCCAGTGTTAAAGGTTTTGGAAGAAATTAGATTTCTGGGACTTTAGTTCAGAATAAGGCTAGGATCACACATGCAATATTTTTGAGGAATCGGTAGCGTAAAACAGTACCAGCTAAGTAGATGAGATTTTTGAAATCTCACCGACACTGTGTGGAAATTTGCAGATTTTGAAGTCCGCAGCATGTCAACAGCACTAATCGGCGGTCCACAGCGCTGCACTAGGGTGTTTTACAGGCTAGGGCAGTGGTAAAGACCGGCCATTGGTGCCGGTGACATCACTGGGCTCACTGCTAGGCAGAAGCTTCCGCCTTACATACCGGTGAAAAGCCTGTTAAGTCACGGGGAGCTAAAGAAAAAGCCTTTGCCCTCGGCTATACAGTGCAGGGAAGTGGGGAGCTTGGGGGCATGAAATGCTCCGATATTCCACTCATTCATAATAAATGGGTTAAGCTGGGTTATGTCTGGTTTCAGCTCTAAACCCAAACAACCCCTTTAAAAACGCATCTGTAAAAAAGCGCTGTATATTACTGCATCAGCATATCACGCCAAAATGACGTGTTTTGTTTTTTTTCAGATGCAACGAGGTCTCACAAGACAGATGGGCTGCGCTACCTTTTGCCGGACAGTAAGAAATACAGTTTATGGTTTCTTCTGCTTCAAATCCCAATTGTTCATCCAGGAACAGCACATAATTGTCATCTCGCTCAAGATCCCAGAATCTGAAGGGGGGAAAAAAAATAATTTCACATGACTTATTGTTCCTGCCAAATTATTGTCCACAGGATTGATTAGGCCAAAGGAGTGGCTTAAAAGCATGCATTTTTGGCACGGTTTTCGATGCCGTTGCGGTTTTTACACACCACCTGCTTATCATGTTTCACCTGTAAAAATGGTAACTACATAAAAAAACGTGATGTGGTGCTATGTGGTGACACAACCAAAGGGCTCATGCACACGAACGTATGTATTCTGCAGTCCGCAAAAAATACGAACGACGTCCGTGTGCATTCCATATTTTGAGGAACAGAACAGCTGGCCCCTAATAGAACAGTCCTATCCTTGTCTGTAATGCCGACAATAATAGGACATGTTCTATTTTTTTGCGGAAAGGAAATACGGAAATGGAATGCATTTGTGTTTTTTTGGCGGACCCATTGTAATGAATGTTTCTGCGTATGGTCCCCCCCAAAAAATGGAACTGAGATGAAAAGAAAATATGTTTGTGTGCATGAGCCCTAAGTAGGGATGAGCAAATTGTATGTTCTGTATGCTGTCTTAAAGAGGACCTTTCACCTCTCCTGACATGTCTGTTTTAATAGCTCCATGTATTCCCCATATAATAACAATTCTGGATCATCTATTCTTATGTCTCTATGTTGTGCCATTCCTTTATTATTTGCACTAGAAGTTATGAATGAATTGCTAGCAGTCTTCAGTAAAGGTACAGAGGGGAGGTAACCAGTTGGGGGTGTGTACCTGCACAGTCTGAACATGACAGCACTGATTGGATAGAGTCATCCTGTGCAGGGACACACCCCCAACTGGTTACCTCCCCTCTGTTCCTTTACTGAAGGCAAATAGCAATTCATTCATAACTTATAGTGCAAATAATAAAGGAATGGCACAACATAGAGACATAAGAATAGATGCTCCTCTTTAACGTACAATGAAAAACTAATAAAAATGGCTTGATTAAAAAAAAAAAAAGAAAGAACAAGCATAAAGTACCTGATGACACTTTCTCCGGTCGCCGTAATCAGTAAGGAGTTACTAACGCAGATAACGTCAGCTGTTTTACCAGTCCTCCCAGTCAGCTTCACCTGTTCAATAAAAATCAATGTAGTCATTCAGTTAACCCAACAAGTAGACGGCATCTGTCATCTTCACTTACTCCTTGCATTGCTCACCCCCCTTTCCCCCAAGGGTAAGGCCAGCTGTACAAATACACTGTACGATTCTGAAAGTTCCTTCAGCCACCACGTCCCCAATAAACACACAGGGGGACGTTTATCAAGTCTTCTACGCCGGTTTTGTGACGTAAAAAAGTGGCAAGTGATGCCCGCGTGCCACATATGGTGCATATTTTTGGGAGACATTTGGTCAAATATTGCGATATTTGGTGAGCCGAATCACTTTTAGAAGTGGAGTGAGAAGTAGGTCAGGATTTCAGATCAGAACACCTTTAAAGAGGTATTTCCATCTTAGACATTGGGGGCATATTGCTAGGATACGTCCCCAGTTTCTGATAGGTGGGGCCCCACCTCTGAGACCCGCACCTATACTTAGAATGGAACCCGCACCGCGCATGCGTGGCTGCTTTCCATTCATTCCTATGGGAGTGCTGAAAACAGCTAAGCGCTGGCTCGGCTATTTCCGTAAGCCCCATGGAAGTGAATGGGGCGGTGGCAGCGCTTGCGCGCTTTGGGACTTCTGAAAATAGACAAGTGCGCTCCCATAGGAGTGAATGGAAGGTGGCCGCGTCTGCGCAGAGGTGGGACCCGCACCTATTACACATTGGAGGCATATCTTAACGATATACCCCCAATGTCCAAGATGGGAATAACTCTTTAAAGGGAGTCTGTCACCTAATTTTCACCGATAAAACTAACAGCAGTGCCCCACAGAAGATTGCATACACATCCCAGACATACCTGTGTGCACTGTGTGTCTGTATTACATGTCACATCCCAGACATACCTGTGTGCACTGTGTGTGTGTATTACATGTCACATCCCAGACATACCTGTGTGCACTGTGTGTGTGTATTACATGTCACATCCCAGACATACCTGTGTGCACTGTGTGTGTGTATTACATGTCACATCCCAGACATACCTGTGTGGCACTGTGTGTGTGTATTACATGTCACATCCCAGACATACCTGTGTGCACTGTGTGTGTATTACATGTCACATCCCAGACATACCTGTGTGCACTGTGTGTGTATTACATGTCACATCCCAGACATACCTGTGTGCACCGTGTGTCTGTATTACATGTCACATCCCAGACATACCTGTGTGCACTGTGTGTCTGTATTACATGTCACATCCCAGACATACCTGTGTGCACTGTGTGTGTGTATTACATGTCACATCCCAGACATACCTGTGTGCACTGTGTGTGTGTATTACATGTCACATCCCAGACATACCTGTGTGCACTGTGTGTGTATTACATGTCACATCCCAGACATACCTGTGTGCACTGTGTGTCTGTATTACATGTCACATCCCAGACATACCTGTGTGCACTGTGTGTCTGTATTACATGTCACATCCCAGACATACCTGTGTGCACTGTGTGTCTGTATTACATGTCATATCCCAGACATACCTGTGTGCACTGTGTGTGTATTACATGTCACATCCCAGACATACCTGTGTGCACTGTGTGTGTATTACATGTCACATCCCAGACATACCTGTGTGCACTGTGTCTGTATTACATGTCACATCCCAGACATACCTGTGTGCACTGTGTGTCTGTATTACATGTCACATCCCAGACATATCTGTGTGCACTGTGTATCTGTATTACATGTCACATCCCAGACATATCTGTGTGCACTGTGTATCTGTATTACATGTCACATCCCAGACATACTGTGTGGCACTGTGTGTGTGTTATTACATGTCACATCCCAGACATACCTGTGTGCACTGTGTCTGTATTACATGTCACATCCCAGACATACCTGTGTACACACACACAGTGCACACAGGTATGTCTGGGATGTGACATGTAATACACACACAGTGCACACAGGTATGTCTGGGATGTGACATGTAATACAGACACAGTGCACACAGGTATGTCTGGGATGTGACATGTAATACAGATACACAGTGCACACAGATATGTCTGGGATGTGACATGTAATACAGATACACAGTGCACACAGATATGTCTGGGATGTGACATGTAATACAGACACACAGTGCACACAGGTATGTCTGGGATGTGACATGTAATACAAGACACACAGTGCACACAGAGTATGTCTGGGATGTGACATGTAATACAGACACACAGTGCACACAGGTATGTCTGGGATGTGACATGTAATACAGACACACAGTGCACACAGGTATGTCTGGGATGTGACATGTAATACAGACACACAGTGCACACAGGTATGTCTGGGATGTGACATGTAATACACACACAGTGCACACAGGTATGTCTGGGATGTGACATGTAATACACACACACAGTGGCACACAGGTATGTCTGGGATGTGACATGTAATACACACACACAGTGCACACAGGTATGTCTGGGATGTGACATGTAATACACACACAGTGCACACAGGTATGTCTAGGATGTGACATGTAATACAACACAGTGCACCAGGTATGTCTGGATGTACATGTACAACACACAGTGCACACAGGTATGTTGGGATGTGACATGTAATACACACACACAGTGCACACAGGTATGTCTGGGATGTGACATGTAATACACACACACAGTGCACACAGGTATGTCTGGGATGTGACATGTAATACACACAGTGCACACAGGTATGTCTGGGATGTGACATGTAATACACACCACAGTGCACACAGGTATGTCTGGGATGTGACATGTAATACACACAGTGCACACAGGTATGTCTGGGATGTGACATGTAATACACACAGTGCACACAGGTATGTCTGGGATGTGACATGTAATACACATAGTGCACACAGGTATGTCTGGGATCTGTATACAATCTTCTGTGGGGCACTGCTCTTAGTTATATTGGTGGAAATGAGGTGACAGACTCCCTTTAAGTATCTTTTATGAACTTTTAAAAAGTTGCAAAAAAAGAGACACCTCCACGCCAGGCGTACACCACATTGCACGTGGGCCCAATATATTATTACTGTGTTCCATTTCATCATTTGGGCAAAGACAGATTTAAAACTGACACCAAAACCACTGCAAATGATAAATTCCGCCCACCGTGTTCAAGTAGCAGAGCAGCACATCTACCACCATCATAAGAGGAGAATAGGAGGCTGCCGGCCACTTGTAGCACCGCTTTTCTCACAGTGGAAAAAAGAAGCGGGCATGTTAAAATCCAACAGTCAGACTGCACAGTTACCATAGTCTGCAAAGATGATTGTAAATTATGTGCAATGCAAAATTACTGTAGTAAAAGCAGGTGAAATATAGACGTTCAAGTCAGAAGTCAAAGAACGGGATTCTATCAGGAAGAATATCGCTGATGAATACTGGGAAACTGAAAACGGCCAAGAGATAAGAGAGAGATAATACATCTTCATGTGCTCCTTACCTTGGATAACTCTTCAGCGTCTCCTTCTGGACTCACAAAGAATTGCAAGAGCAGAAAATTTTCAGTCACCACCACCAGGACGGATTTCTTCTCCAAGAAGAGCAGCCTCCGTGCAGGGCTGTCCATTCCTATTATCTGGCTGCTCTTTGCCTGTTCGTTCACCCAGTGTATACAACCTAACACCAATATAATATATATAAATTTAAAAAAATGATATATATATATATACACATGCACAGTGCTGTGCAAAAGGTGTGGAAAAATGCTGCCAAGTAAGGGCTCTATCACATCAGTGTTCTTTATTTCCATTGTTCCGCTCCGTTATAGAAGGAGACGGAACGGAAGTGGCGGATTGATAAATTTGTAGTGGCCACGCCCTACCCCGCGAGAGTGACATAAATCGCGCTTAAAAGTTGCAAACACTTATTTGTAACTTTTGTACGGCAGAAATCAGGCGCAGGGAGATGGCATTTATGCATAGCATAAAAGTTAAAAATAACTTCTGAAATCCTTATGATTGTCCTTCAGTATACCATAGAAACTGACAAAAAGATCCCAAAACACTGAAGCAGCAAACTTTGTGAAAATCTAAATTTATGTCAGTCAAACTTTTGGCCATGACAAGGGAGGAGTGAACCTAAACTGCAAAGTTCGGGTTCGTACCGAACTTTGGGTTTCGGGTCCGGACTTTTTCAACCGGATTTTATTTTTTTCTGCTATAACATGGTTATATTGGAAAATAATAGCATTCTTAAGACAGAATGCAAAACAATATGGCCATTTAGGGGTTAAAAACAAAAGACAACTCACCTCATCTACTTGATCGCGCTGCAGCAGCTTCTTCTATCTTCACCAAACAGGACCTGCCATAGGACCTGTGATGTGAGCAATAACGTCACTGCAGTCTCCCACGTGGTGACATCATCACGCGTATCGCAGGTCCTTTGGCAGGTCCTGTTCAGTGAGGATAGAAGAAGCTGCTGCAGCGCGATCAAGTGGATGAGGTGAGTTGTTTTTTGTATTTAACCCCTAAATGGCCATATTGTTTTGCATTCTGTCTTAAGAATGCTATTATTTTCCGATATAACCATGTTATAACGGAAAATAATGAAGTGAAGTTTGGGTCCCTATTGACTTCAATGGGGTTTGGGGTCTAGTACAGGTCCCGAACTTTGACCTGAAGTTCGACCAAACCTGAACTTCCACAGGTTTGCTCATCCCTAGCCTCAACTGTAGAGTCAATGTCACTGAGAACTATCTTTGGCATAAAGGAGAACAAAGGTTCCTGGAAGTGAGGATGTGGACATGATCTCAACATCAATAAGTCTGTCTGAGATTACATGAAGAGACAGTAGGATTTCAGCAAGCCTACATCCATAGACGACCTGAGGTTAGTTCTCTAAGATGTCTGGAACAACCTCCCTGCCAAGAGCCTTCAGAAACTGTGTGCAACTCTACCTAGAAATGCTGCTGCTTTGAAGGACGAGGGTGGTCACAGCAAATATCGATTTGATTTTAATTTCTCTTTTCTTTATTAATTTTGAATTTTGCTAATTGATAGAAAATAAACTGTTATCCACTGTATAAGGTACAACTAACTGTTAGATTGGTTGGGTCAGACTGCTGGGACAGGCACCGATTAGGAGAACTGGGTTCTTTGTCATCTCCGTAAGAATGGCATGGCAGTCGCCCTATTTATCTCTATGTGCCCGTTTGAATGGCGCAGCGTCACGCATGCCTGACTGGGACATAGGATACCTGTTGTCTTGGCTAGACTGGGTCCCGGCAGTCAGATCCCAACCGATATAACAGCAATCTCTTAAACAGTAGATAGGGGATAACCTGTTGTAACCGGAGTATCCCTTTAACTGTAGCACGGGTTTGTCTATACACATTAGATAAATGTTGGTACATGGCGCTAATCGGCATGATCCTCTCACAATCAAATGTGTATAGAGACATCCAGACAAGGACATGTTGTCATTCAACATGCCCAATCCTTTCTTCTGCTAGGAGTTAAGGCTCTTTGCACTTTGCACCTGTTGGCAGTATAGGTCGGGCCACTGACGACAAGCTCCGTAGTTTGAAACCACAAGGTACAAAGTACACCACAAGGTACAAAGTATACCACAAGGTACAAAGTATACCGCATGGTATAGAAGGGTGTAGTCTGCTGTGCTTTGTTAAAGGTATGTCGATGCATACCACCCCACAGAAGGAGGCCTCAGGTAAATGGAGATCCATTGATAGGTTTGACATATACACTGGGTGCTGTTCTTGGTGTACATGACAAATGTGAGGCTCGACTGTAATGTGCACAGAGCCTAACCCATATATACGATCCTGTTTTATTTGAGGTTCATATTGTTAGATAGGAATCTCTCCTTCCTTTATTACACATGAAGTAGAACATGTTATAATATAATGGACTCAGTAATGTTCAGAGCTGAAGAACTCAGCACCCAGAGGTGTATACTCTATACACTATACCGCCACGTACCATCTGCTGTGCTGACGAAGAAGGAGAACTCCTGTTGGGCGGCTGCCTTCATTTTCCAATTAAACATATCCAACGCCTTTTCATCCCCGCTCACTGCAGCTTTGGCCAGCTGTGCCATATCCCTGACAAGAAATGTAATAGTAATAGCGTCAATGTATAAAACCGACTTTAAAAGGGTTTTCCGAGATTTTAATACTGATGACCTAATCTCAGGATAGGTCATCAGTATCTGATCGGTGGGGGTCCGACACCCGGGACTCCTGCCGATCAGCTGTTTGAGAAGACACCAGCACTCCTGTGCACTACGGCCTTCTCTATGCTCACCGAGCACAGTGCGGTACATTTTATAGCGGTTGTGTTTGGTATCGCAGCACCATTCTTACACTGCTGGGGGCTCGGATCGGTATCTACCACTGCCACCAATGATGGGGGGAGGGGACCCTGTGGCCACTGCCACCAATGCTTGTTATACTGGTGGGTTGGGGGGGCGGGCGCACTGCACCACCAATGAAGTTAACCATGTTTAATACAACTACAGGAGGCGGGTGTTGGCGCGGAATCACATAGCCGGCACCCGACCTGTATTATAGGGAGCTGCAGTCAGCGGTAGTTAACCCCTGAGGGGCTCCCTATAATACAGGTCGGGTGCCAGCTATGTGATTCCGCGCCAACACCCGCCTCCTGTAGTTGTATTAAACATATTTAACTTCATTGGTGGCGCAGTGCGCCCTGCCCCTACCCTGTCCCCCGATTGGTGGCAGCGGCAGCAGCAGCACAGGGGGGAGGAAGAGCTTCCTGCTCCCCTGTGCTGCTGAGAGAACATGGAGCTCGCTGACAGCAGCGCGCACCATGTTCTCTGATACTAAGCTGTGCAGTGCAGGGGTCCAGGCGCAAATGGCGACAAGACTAGAAAGTCCTGTCGCCATTTGCAAATAATGAGTCGCATTGGTGACCATTTTGGTCGCCATCTGGAGCCCTGATGATTAGTACTTACTCTTCAGGAGCCACTGGTTTGAAAAGGCAGTGAGTTAAAGGCTTGCGGTACTCCAGCTTCAGTAATGGCGCTCCCTGAATGCGACCTCGCTGGTCCAGTCTCCACATAACAAGTAAGCCATTCTATAAAAAAAAATAAAAAATTTATTCTAGCACTATTTTTTACTGAAATAAATCCATGTATTACAATCTTAAGGCTCAGGCACATGGCCGTAGTTTCGGTACGCATCCGATCCGTCTTTTGTGGATTAGATGCAGACCCATTCATCTCATTGGGGCTGTAAAAGATGCGGACAACACACTTAAGTACTATGTGCATCCATATGTCTGTTCGGTGTAGGGTTGGGCGATATCAAAAATATTCCCACGATATCAAGAAATTTATCGCGATAAATACTCATTTAGAAGAAAAACTTGTACTGTACTTATACTGTATGGGGGCAGCCACAAGGAGACATTATACTGTATGGGGGCAGCCACAAGAAGACGTTATACTGTATGGGGGCAGCCACAAGGAGACATTATACTGTATGGGGGCAGCCACAAGGAGACGTTATACTGTATGGGGGCAGCCACAAGAAGACATTATACTGTATGGGGGCAGCCACAAGGAGACGTTATTACTGTATGGGGGCAGCCACAAGGAGACGTTATACTGTATGGGGGCAGCCACAAGGAGACATTATACTGTATGGGGGCAGCCACAAGAAGACGTTATACTGTAATGGGGGCAGCCACAAGAAGACGTTATACTGTATGGGGCAGCCACAAAGGAGATGTTTATACTGTATGGGGGGCAGCCCACAAGGAGACGTTATACTGTATGGGCAGCCACAAGGAGACATTATAACTGTATGGGGCAGCCACAAGAAGACGTTATACTGTATGGGGGCAGCCACAAGGAGACGTTATACTGTATGGGGCAGCCACAAGGAGACATTATACTGTATGGGGGAAGCCACAAGGAGACATTATACTGTATGGGGGCAGCCACAAGGAGACATTATACTGTATGGGGGGCAGCCAAAGGAGACGTTATACTGTATGGGGCAGCCACAAGGAGACGTTATACTGTATGGGGGGCAGCCACAAGGAGACATTATACTGTATGGGATAAGCCACAAGGAGACATTATACTGTATGGGGCAGCCACAAGAAGACGTTATACTGTATGGGGCAGCCACAAGGAGACGTTATACTGTATGGGGCAGCCACAAGAAGACGTTATAAACTGTATGGGGGCCACAAGAGACTTATACTGTATGGGGGAAGCCCAAGAACGTTATACTGTAATGGGGGAAGCCCAAGGAGACGTTATACTGTATGGGGGAAGCCACAAGCAGACGTTATACTGTATGGGGGCAGCCACAAGGAGACATTATACTGTATGGGGCAGCCACAAAGAGACGTTATACTGTATGGGGGCAGCCACAAGGAGACGTTATACTGTATGGGGGAAGCCACCAAGGAGACGTTATACTGTATGGGGGCAGCCACAAGGAGACGTTAATACTGTATGGGGGCAGCCACAAGGAGACATTATACTGTATGGGGGCAGCCACAAGGAGACGTTATAACTGTATGGGGGCAGCCACAAGGAGACGTTATACTGTATGGGGCAGCTACAAGGAGACGTTATAACTGTATGGGGGCAGCCACAAGAAGACATTATACTGTATGGGGGCAGCCACAAGGAGACGTTATACTGTATGGGGGCAGCCACAAGGAGACATTATACTGTATGGGGCCAGCCACAAGGAGACGTTATAACTGTATGGGGGCAGCCACCAAGGAGATGTTATACTGTATGGGGGCAGCCACAAGGAGACATTATACTGTATGGGGCAGCCACAAGGAGACGTTTATACTGTATGGGGCAGCCACAAGGAGACGTTATACTGTATGGGGGCAGCCACAAGGAGACGTTATAACTGTAATGGGGGCAGCCACAAGGAGACATTATACTGTATGGGGGCAGCCACAAGGAGACGTTATACTGTATGGGGGCAGCCACAAGGAGACGTTATACTGTATGGGGGCAGCCACAAGGAGACGTTATACTGTATGGGGGCAGCCACAAGGAGACGTTATACTGTATGGGGGCAGCCACAAGGAGACGTTATACTGTATGGGGGCAGCCACAAGGAGACGTTATATACTGTATGGGGCAGCCACAAGGAGACGTTATACTGTATGGGGGCAGCCACAAGGAGACGTTATACTGTATGGGGGCAGCCACAAGGAGACATTATACTGTATGGGGGCAGCCACAAGGAGACATTATACTGTATGGGGGCAGCCACAAGGAGACGTTATACTGTATGGGGGGCAGCCACAAGGAGACATTATTACTGTATGGGGGAAGCCACAAGGAGACGTTATACTGTATGGGGGAAGCCACAAGGAGACGTTATACTGTATGGGGCAGCCACAAGAAGACATTATACTGGTATGGGGGGCAGCCACAAGGAGACGTTATACTGTATGGGGGAGCCAAAGGAGACGTTATACTGTATGGGGAAGCCACAAGGAGAAGTTATACTGTATGGGGGCAGCCACAAGGAGACGTTATACTGGTATGGGGGCAGCCACAAGGAGACGTTATAACTGTATGGGGAAGCCACAAGGAGACGTTATACTGTATGGGGGCAGCCACAAGGAGACGTTATACTGTATGGGGGCAGCCACAAGGAGACGTTATACTGTATGGGGGCAGCCACAAGGAGACGTTATACTGTATGGGGGCAGCCACAAGGAGACGTTATACTGTATGGGGGAAGCCACAAGGAGACGTTATACTGTATGGGGGGCAGCCACAAGGAGACATTATACTGTATGGGGGCAGCCACAAGGAGATGTTATACTGTATGGGGCAGTCACAAGGAGACTTTATACTGTATGGGGGCAGCACAAGGAGACTTTATACTGTATGGGGCAGCCACAAGGAGAACATTATACTGTATGGGGGCAGCACAAGGAGACATTATACTGTAAGGGGCAGCCACAAGGAGACATTATTACTGTATGGGGGCAGCCACAAGGAGACGTTATACTGTATGGGGGCAGCCACAAGGAGACATTATACTGTAAGGGGCAGCACAAGGAGACGTTATACTGTATGGGGGCAGCCACAAGGAGACGTTAAACTGTATGGGGGGCAGACCACAAGGAGACGTTATACTGTAGTGGGGGCAGCCACAAGGAGACGTTTATACTGTATGGGGGCAGCCACAAGGAGACGTTATACTGTATGGGGCAGCACAAGGAGACATTTTACTGTATGGGGGGCAGCCACAAGGAGACATTATACTGTAAGGGGCAGCCACAAGGAGAGCATTATACTGTAAGGGGCAGCCTAACAAGGAGACATTATAGCTGTAAGGGGCAGCGCACAAGGAGACATTATACTGTATGGGGGCAGCCACAAGGAAGACTTATACTGTAGGGGCAGACACAAGGAGAATTATACCCTGTATGGGGGCAGCCACAAAGGAGACATTTACTGTATGGGGGAAGCCACAAGGAGACATTATACTGTATGGGGGCAGCCTACAGGAGACGTTTATACTGTATGGGGGCAGCCACAAGGAGATGTTATATCTGTACGGGAGGCCAGACGGTGACATTATATGTATGGGTTAATGGGGCCAGAAGGGAGATGTTATGGGCTTGGGGAGCTAGGAGACATTAAAACTTTATACTGTATGGGCACTATGGGACACTGTCCACCAGGGCAGCTGCCACAAGGAGAGCATTACAGTCATGGGAAGCAGCCACAAGGAGACATTACAGTATCGGGGGAAGCAAGCCGCAAGGAGCAATTACAGTATGGGGAAAGCAGCGGCACAAGGACGGACATTACAGTATTGGGGGAAGCAGCCACAAGGAGACATTACAGTATGGGGGTAGCAGCCACAAGGTGCCCCCCCCCATGTCTATGACCACCTGCCATACAGTAATTCCTTCTTCATGGGTTTAGGGAGGGACTAACGATGGCTCATTCCCTGCCTGCTGGCTGCTATTTGTGCGGTGCAGGCGCAGCTAGCAGGAAGGACTGAGTAGGACAAGGCCGTGCCACAGTAGAAGAAGACATACAATTGGGGTCATATAGTCAGCGAAATTACACCTTTAATCGGGGCCGGCAGCTATAGGGTCTCTCTTGCTCCACAGGTGTAGTTAAATTTGTGGGAGTCGGAGTGGGACTTTCCCGCCACTCACTCATGTCCTGCGCTGCACAGCCACAGCAGCCTTGCCCGGTCGGCATCTGATTCCAACGTCAGACGTCGGTGGGCGGAGACTGCATTATGGGAGCCAGCGAGGAGGAGCCTGGGCGGCCACTGCGGGCTACAGCTGGTATGTAATAATGTAGGTGCGGGCGGCCGTGGACTTAGATTTTGAAGCGGTCAGTGCACCTGACAGCTTCAATGACATCACAAAATACCGTGGTTATTAGGAAACAGCGATATCGCCATATCGCTGTTTCTTAATACCGCGGTATACCGCCCACACCAGTTTATCGCCCAACCCTAGTTCAGTGAGCCCGCAAACAAGACAGAACATGTCCTATTCTTGTCTGTTTTGCAGACAAGGATAAGACATTGTTACAGAATTAAAAAAAAAAAAGAAAAAGAAAAACTGGGGGTCAGTCAGCAAATCCAAATATGCGGTACACATAGCCATGGCTGCAAATAGAAAAGTAGAGAACAAAATGCAACAGCACTCTGCAAACACAAACAATAAAGTAAGTACATATAATAATGCCATCTTCACTATATACACAATACTAGCACTACGTTGTAAATGTGAGATTCTTGGCCAATACTTTTGTACAATACGGGCCTGTTTGTCACACGACCATATGTATTTTACGGTCCTCAAAACACGGATACGAATAAAAAAAAATATAACGTCCGTGTTGCATCCTTTTGATTGCAGATCCATTGTAACAATGCCTATTCTTGTCCGCAAAACGGACAAGAATAGGACATGTCCTATCTTTTTTTGCCGGACTGCGGAACGGACATATAGACGCGGACAGCACGTGGTGAGCTGTCCAAATTTTTTGCAGCCCCATTGAAATAAATTGGTCTGCTTCTGATATGCAAAAAAATGCAGATCCAATGATCATGAGAATGGGGCCTTAGCAAAATGAAAACTCCCATCATGTTCCAGTATACTTTTGATAGTAATCCTTTATGGTTTCAAGATCACTGCTTGCAGCCATTTAATAGGAATTCTGTTTACTTTTACTGGATAAAAATCAATGGCGCTGATGTGATAAATCACTCGTTATAGATCTGATAGCTGTACTATAAGGCCCCTTTCACACGGGCGAGATTTCCGCGTGGGTGCAACGCGTGATGCGAACGCATTGCACCCGCACTGAATCCTGACTCATTCATTTCAATGGGTCTTTTCACATGAGCGATGTTTTTCACGCATCAGTTCGCCGTTGCGTGAAAATCGCAGTATGTTCTATATTCTGCGTTTTTCATGCAGCCCTGGCCCCATTGAAGTGAATGGGTCTGCGTGAATCACGCATTGCATCCGCACACAAGTGATTCACTGATGGTTGCTAAGAGATGTTGTTTGTAAATATTCAGTTTTTTATCAAGCACGTGTGAAATGCATCCACCCGCGCGGAAAAAACTGAACAAACGTACGCAATCGCAGTCAAAACTGACTGCGATTGCGTGCGGATTGGTGCGAGTTTTCCGGAACGCACCCTGAACGCATCCGGACTGAATCCGTGACGCTAGTGTGAAAAGGGTTATTCTCATCTTAGACAATGGGGGCATATCGCTAGGATATGCCCCCATTGTCTTATAGGTGCGGGTCCCACCGCTGGGACCCGCACCTATATCCAGAACGGAGCCCCCAAACTGAATGAGGGTGCACTGCGCATGCGCAGCCGCCCTCCATTCATTTCAATGGGGCCGCCGAAAATAGCCGAGCCAGCTACTTCCGTCGGCTCCATAGAAATGAATGGGAGCGGTGGCCGCACTTGCGCGCTGCGCTCCCATTCATTTCTATGAGCGCAGCGGGGAGCTGTGCCAGGTGGTGGCCGGACCCCCGGAAACCCGGGGTCCTCCAGGCGCAGCGCTCCACGCTCCGTTCTGGATATAGGTGCGGGTCCCACCACTGGGACCTGCACCTATAAGACAATGGGGGCATATCCTAGCAATATGCCCCCATTGTCTAAGATGAGAATACCCCTTTAAGGGAATGTCCATGCATTACGTAATTTGCAGTGGCAAAAATCGTGACTAATCTACATGTAGATTTATTGAGGATTGGAGCCTGTGCATCGCAGAGCATGCTGCAGATTTAAAAGGTCAATTTACAATGCTGATTTATTTCAGCAGTGTGTGGATTAGATCTGCAGAAATCTCATCCACTTTGCTGGTGCTGTAATACAATGTAGATTCAGGCCTTATGCATATGACGGTCCGTCAACCGCAGACCCACAAAATACTGATACTGTCCACATGCATGCCGCAATTTTTATATAGAAATGCCCAAAATACAGTCATGTGCATGAGGCCTTACAGCAAGCAAATCCTCTGTGTGGACGTACCCTAACAAGCCTTGCACTTTTGTGTCAATCACATGACTAGGACTGATTTTTATCCACTAGAAGTAAATAATATAGGTTCCTATTCAATGACTGCAAGCAGAGATCTTAAAAACCACAATGAATTGATGCAGAAACAAAAACATATACTTTGGGGGGTTTTTTTATCATGCATTTTTTACTGATGATCTATCCTCAGGATAGGTGATCAGTTTCTGATCTGTGGGGTCTGACACCCGGGGGCCCCCACCGTTCAGCTGTTAGAGAAGGCACCACCTTCGTCCTTCTCTCAGCTTTTCCTAGGCCGAGTGACGACATGTTCATCGATCACGTGGCCTAGGAGCAGCAATACCAAGCACAGCCACTATACAATGTATGGCGCTGTGCTTGGTAAAGTGCAAGAAGGTAGCGTTCTCTCACAGTAGCGCTGCTGCCTTCTCAAACAGGTGATTGGAGGAGGTCTCTGATAAACTAATGACCTCATCAGTATCTTAAAAAAAATTATTCTGGAAAACCATTTTAAACTTCAAACCCTAACACACAAGTTGATGATTATTCGCCATATGGTTAACCGCCCCGGTTCCACCGTTATGAGGTAGTAACCTATTAATAAAAACATTCCTCTGTAGAACACAAGCTGCAGTTTCATTTAAATCACCAGAACTTACAAGGGAACCCGTAGACGTTGCAGCTCACCTGAGATACCAACACACAGGTCGGCTGCGAATGGCCCGCCAAGTCCAGGGGAAGCAGTGCAACTTGCGATAACCCGTTTGCGGTTAATACGGCTCGGACACAGTGCGTACATTAACCCTAATACTCACAAGGTCTCCGGAAATGAGACGGCTGTTGTTACTGCTCCACTCCAGCAACGTGATCTCTGTGCTGTGCGTCGACGGTACGGCGTGATGCTCTTTGTCTGGCTCATTTACAATTAAGACTTCTCCCAGTGCCCAACCCACGGCAAGTAACTTTTTAGTCGGATGCCAGCTCAGGAGGGTCGGCTGGTAGGACCTTTCAACGTGTGAACCACTCACATGGTCACCCTGTAACAGAACAAGCAACCAGAACGTTGATATAAACCTTAGCTTTTCATATAACCTTAAACCCTAAGTCAGGGATCTCAAACTCGTGGCCCTCCAGCTGTTGCAAAACTACAACTCCCAGCATGCCCCAATAGCTGTAGGCTCTCCTGGCATGATGGAAGTTGTAGTTCTACAACAGCTGTAGGGCCACGAGTTTGAGATCTCTGCATAAGTCCTCTATCACACGAGCGTGACGGATTAGGTCCGGATGCGTTCAGTGAAACTCGCGCCATTTTCTAAGCAAGTTCAGTCAGTTTTGTCTGCGATTGCGTTCAGTTGTTCAGTTTTTTCTGTGCGGGTGCAATGCATTTTGATGCGTTTTTCAGGTGTGTAATAAAAAAACGGAAGGTTTACAAACCAACATCTCTTAGCAACCATCAGTAAAAAACGCATTACATCCGCACTTGCTTCAGGATACATTGCTTTCTCACGCAGCCCTAGCCCCATAGAAGTGAATAGGGCTTCAGTGATAAACACATTGCATCCTGAAGCAAGTGCGGATGTCATGCGTTTTACACTGATGGTTGCTAAGAGATGTTGTTTGTAAACCTTCAGTTTTTTTATTACACGCCTGAAAAACGCATCAAAACGCATTGCATCCATGCAGAAAAAAACTGAACAACTGAACGAAATAGCAGACAAAACTGACTGAACTTGCTTGGCAAATGGTGCGAGTTTCACTGAACGCATCCTGAGCCAATCCGTATCGTTCGTGAGAAATAGGCCTTATAGGCCCGGTGGAAGTCTGCAGCGTATCCCAATGTAAAGGCGTACATTGTCATATGTTGCTCATAGGGTCACATTATGAAAAAATGGAACCAGGTATATGGAGTATATGTTTTTTACTGTATACCTCTCTATGCAATACTGCATCACGTGAATGGAGCCCTACAGAAACCAAATGGGGTTCAAACCAGAAGTGAGATGCACCACAATTATTAAAGGGGTTCTGCAGTTTTTTCAAACTGATGATCTATCCTCTGGATAGATCATCAGCATCTGATCGGCGGGGGTCCGGCACCCGGGACCCCCCGCCGATCAGCTGTTTGAGAAGGCAGCGGCGCTGCAGGAGCGCTACAGCCTTCTCTGTGTTTACCGCAGGCCCAGTGACGTCACGACTAGTATCACTGGCCTGGGCGGGGCTAAGCTCTGTTCACATGAATGGAGCTTAGCCGCGCCCAGGCCAGTGATAGTAGTCGTGACGTCACTGGCCTGCAGTAAACACAGAGAAGGCCGCGGCGCTCCTGCAGCTGACTCCCGCCGATCAGATGCTGATGATCTATCCAGAGGATAGATCATCAGTTTGAAAAAACTACAGAACCCCTTTAAGAGCCAGGAGTGCCCATGGGTCTACCTGTGGCCCTTACCCTCTGGATTTGCCCACTTTTTTTTTTTTAAGAGGTAAAAAGTTGAAAATTTTCAGGTGAAAACCAGGAATTGCTCCAAAAATTGTGACTTTTCTACATCAGAAAACTGGAGCTTGGGGCTAGGATATGACCCCATTGTCTGATAGGTGCGGGTCCCACCTCTGGGATCCGCACCTACACCAAGAACAGAGTGGGGAAAGGTGGGGGAGGGTGCACTGCGCATGTGCAGCCGCCATCCATTCATTTCTATAGGGCTGCTGAAAATAGCCGGGCTATTTCCGTCAGCCCCATAGAAATGAACGGGAGCGGTGGCCGAGCAAGCGGGGTGTGCTCCCATTCACTTGTATGAGGAGAGCGATTGGCGGTGGCCGCAACCCGGGATCCTCCAGCCAACCCTCTGCCCCCATTGTCTAAGATGAGCCAACCTCTTTAAAGGGGTATTCCGGATATATAAAGTTATCCGCTATCGGATCACGAGAACGTAGGCCCTGTACCCAGTGGAGCCCCCCGAAATGAATGGAGCGACTGGTTAGGCATGCTTGTGGCCGCTCTTCACTTCTATGGGAGTTCTCGAGATAGCCGCGTAGATCGCTCAGCTATATCTGAAACTCCCATAGAAGAATGGAACGGTCGTGATCACGCCTAACCTGACGCTCCATTCATTTCAGGGGGCTCCAGGGGATACAAGGCCCCCATTCAAGAGGTCAGTGGCGGTCCTAGCTAGGACCCCCACCCATCTAATAGTTATCCCCTATCCAGTGGCTCAGGGATGACTTTATACTGTAGAAGCCCTTTAATAAATTTCCCCCTATGACTCCCTGGGTCTAGTGTCTCACGATGACTTACTGTGTGACCTGGAAGCACCTACCAGTTCACCAAAGATGTCCACACAACCCCCAGAAGATGGGCTGACCGAACCCACAGCCAGCAAAGGGTGAAGACTATGCCAGGAGATGATGGACGGCGATGCTGAAGGATCTGGAGCTTCAATACGATGGTCAAAATAGACAGCCATGGTTATCCGCGCCTCCGAGACCTGTGCGATACGTAAAAGCATAAAACGCCTTGTGATAACACATCTGCAGGACTATAACCTATTCTGGCCTTTAGCTTGCCAGGTCACACAACCGCCTAAAGGGGTTCTCCAAGGTCTTTGCATTGCGGACGCACGGATCATATGCCCACGGAAACAGTCGGATGGACGCTCTTCCGTGGGCTTCTGGATCCGTGACTCCACATCACAAAAGATAGAACACGTCCTATGTTTTGCCGTATCTTGCGGGTCCATTCAAGTCAATGGGTCCGCACTGTGATACGGTATTCACTTGGATGCTACCCGTGCCGTGTGGATCTGCTGTTTGCGGTGACGGCGGCCAAACGGTTGTATGAATAGGGCCTTAGGCCTCCTTCACATTTCCGCCTCCGTTATACGTCTGTAGATAAATCCGTCCGTGTTTCATCCGTAAATATGTCTGTGAAAGATCAGTGTTTAGTCTGGGTGTCCGTTTTTTGCCCTCGGTGTGTCATCCGTATTCCACGATCTCTGCGCAGCTGAAAATTCATTTCCAGGGAATCTCCTTTCAGTGGTCCGTGAAAAACGGATCAGGCAGGGATGCCATCTGTGCTGTGTAAGTGATTTTTCACGGACCCATGGACTTCAGGGGGCATCACGGACCAGAGTTGCGCATGCCTCCATGATTTTTATTTCACTGACGCACTCGTCCACATGATGGGTCCGCATCCACTCCGCAATTTTGCGGAACGGTTCCGGACCCCACAAAACAATAGAGCAAGTCCTATTTTTATTCGCAGCCGTGTGCAGTCTGCAAAATGCGGAACGCACATAGTTGGTGTGCGTGTTCTGCGGATCTGCAATTTGCGGACCGCAAAACAGTTGCAGACGTGTGAATGGACCCTAAGGGGATGGATACTCCACAGATTATCAGCAGTGTTGCACAGTAACAGCAAAGTGGAGGAGATTTTAAAAGGGTTATCCCCATAATGACCCCCCCAATGCTTGGACCCTTCGTAAACAGTATACTTACCTGCTCCCTGGCACCCGCGGGCCGAGTCGCTCCGGATCCCTGCACAGCCACCACTGGATCTCGCATCACCCACTATGCTAGGGAGGCTCCCCCCGTTGCAGCCTGCTATTGGCTGCTTCCCTCCCCCCGTCGCCGGATGTTTTGATCTCAGTGATGGGGAGATGCAGCGGCAGCCGTGCGAGGATCGGGAGCGACGTGGGTGCCGGGGAGCAGTTAAGTATAACCTATATGAGAGGCCCGGGCATTGGAGGGGAGGGGGGGGGGTGATTATAGGGGGTTGGATAACCCCTTTAAAACCTCTCTTCCACCCACTGCCTAAAAAAAAAAAAGCTGCTCAGATTAACCAGGGGTAAGGTTTTGGAATCCGTAGCTTGTCAATATACACTGTGTTTTTCCACCAAGAATTTCACCCCTTGCAGCCATTTTGCGGATCCGCCACGGACTTTTCCGCTATACTTTCCATCCTGTGTGGACGTCCCCCGAAGGTGGGTTCACAATCGCACATTTGGTCCCCCAGTGGGCGTGACCCTGGCACTTCTGTCACCACACTGACATGCTGATTGGTGGGTTAGGCAGCAAAATGGGCATTTACCTTGGTTTTGCCCACATCGCAAGCGCATCTCTGGCGCAATGTGTGAACGCAGCCTTATACCTAATAGATCCTGAGCATTATCACTTATAATGGAAGTGAACCCCCCCAAACCGCAGTATAATAAGTGCAGACATGACAGTAACATACCAAGCAATGCCTGTAGGTAATGAATTGGAATATATACTACGGGTAAATATTGAGGGAACGCACTCAGGTTGATATCCCGCATACTAACAACGCCCAGGCCTCTTACACATAAAGATCATTTCCCCTCCCGCCATTATACGTTACATTTCTCACCCTCCGGCCTCCTCTTTGCTTTCCTCCGCTTTCCCGTTAGGCTTCAACTCCAGAACCAGGCCGCTTCGCTTTCCCGTTACCCTGACAACGGGACAACGTACCACGGGCTCAGAACCGTCCAATCATTGCGCCAAATTACTAGAGCTCCGCCCAGTGTTCTAAAGGCATGATTGCTCCGTCGGGTTGGTAGGGAGCTGTTTACATAGTCACGTGATGTTTTTTTTTACTCCACAGCGCCCAGTTTACCCACCATGACCGGTGAAGTTGCCAGGGCGCTTCAGGTTGGCAGAGCCTCTGCCTTTTAACCTCTTCATGTCCAGTATTTTATTCTATGAAGGGTTCTTTCACGCATAGGTTTTTAGTAGCGTTTTTCTGCACCTTTGTGTTATTTATGCGGTGTTTTTTGGTTCCTTTCTGCGAAAAAAAGTGTTTTTTTATGCTCCTGCAGTTTTTGTTCATTAGCTCCAGGCATTTTTTCAGGCACCTTCTTTAATTGGAAAAATGTCATAAAGAAATCGCCACAAAAAAACACCAAATTTAAAAACCGCTTATTCTGGCTTAAAAAAAAAAAAAAAAAAAAAAAAGACGTCAGAGACAAATTTATTTGTTCAGAGGATGGATTTTGAAAAGATGCCTACAAAATTCAGAGCGTTTTATTTAGTGTTTTTTTTTTTACAACGTAGTTTTCGTGCAATGAATAGATTTTGGGTGCACTCATACAACCATATGTATTGTGGTCCGCTAAAAATAGGGATGACGTCTGTTGTATCCGTTTTTTTTTTGTGGACCCATTGTAACAATGCCTATTCTTATCCGCAAAATGGAAAAGAATAGGACACGTTCTGTCTTTTTTGCAGGGCCGTGAATGGACATAATGATGCAGACAGCAGACCGCATTTTTTGCGGACCCATTGAAAAATGAACAAAATTGCGGATCAGATGGGGATATACGGCCGTCTCTTTGAGAAATGCAGGACACACAGGTTTTTTCGCTCCTGTAGTTTTTGTTCATTAGGAGCTTTTTTTTTTTTGCTTTTCAAAATCGAGGCACGCTGGAGCTATTGGAGTTTTTTTCATTTTTTTTTTCAGGCATTTTCCCATGTCTATAGGGGAAAACGCTATGAAGAAAACACTAATGGTAAGACACACTGGGGGAGAGTTATCAAGACCGCCACACGCTTTATCATAAAAGAAGCGCATCTTCCTGCAGTCCGTGTCCCTAGAATGAAATTTACGCCAGCTCATAGCTGCCATAGACTTCAGTCATCTTGTGCGCCAGAAAACTGGAGCCCATGATCCCGCTACACCTCCATTTTCATGAGGGCACCAGTGAAAGCGGCATTTGCACCAAAATGTTTGCATAAATAATGTTGCTGCTCCTGTTTTGGTTCATTAAGCGGCCGCCTTCTTCTCAATAGGGGCTCATGCACACGAGTGTACTGGCTCCGTGCCCATATTGCGTACCGTAAATGGCCGGTCCACAGTAAATGGACACTGGCCTTGTGCGGCGGATGACTTGAATGGGTCCACGATCCGCAAGATATGACTGAAGATAGGACTTCTACTATCTTTTGCGGAGGCATGGATCGGAAGCCCACGGAAACACTACGAAGCGCTTCCATGGGCTTTCGGGTCCGTGCCTCAACACCACAAAAGATAGGACATCAGGTCCGCATCCGCAAACGGAGTGCACATGGCCAGTATCCGTCAACTGCGGACCACTATTTGTGGTCTGCAGCACGGGCACTGAGCCATTACTATGGTGTGCATGAGCCCTAAAACAGTTACGAATTATGGTGCACGCCATATTTGCAACTTTTTGAGCTTCGCTTTTCGGAAGAGGTGAAAAAGGTGGCAGGGCTTAGGGGGAGGGGCTTCTCGCCGGGTCTGCCAGATTTATAAGTTCCAGAAACTGGAGTAGGTTATAGGCCAAGTTTAGACTTGCATTTTTGGCGCACAGAGAAGACTAAGTTATTAGGCATTTGTCAGAAAGACAAAAGAAAAATCCGATGACCAAAAACTCAAGGACAAAAAAAAAATCGCTTGTGTCCGGCATTTCATATTTTTCTCTGCGATCTGATTGGTTGGCAGTTCTCCAGTACACCAGTTTAATAAATCCCCATAGACTGCTGAAAGCACCGGAGCAGGCAGGATGTAGGGTTAAAATAAAAAAATGCCACCGAGATAACGTAAGCAGGCACGGCATGTGACCACTGTCGCCGCCGAGGCCGTTGATTGCTTGGCAGCAGTGATGTGCGTGTAGATGACATGTCAGCCTTTCGACCAGCAGGGACCAGAAGTGGAGCTGGGTGCTGGAACCAGGGCACCGATTATTTTTTTAAAGTTTTTTTTTTTTAAAGGGGTTTTCCAGGAGTAGAATCTTGATGGATAGGTCATCAGTATCTGATCGGATTGATGGATAGGTCATCAGTATCTGATCGGTGGGGGACTAACTCAGCTGTTTGAAGGGACCACGGCTTCCTCCTAGGCCAATGATGACACGTTCAACGGTCACATGGCGTAGGCGTGTCTCAGTAAATCGAGCTGAGCTGCAATACCATGCACCGCCACTATACAATGGACGGCGCTATGCTCGGTGAGCTGCTAGGAGGTTCGGGCCTTCGTCAGACCAACAAACAGCCAATCGGAGTCGGACCCCCCCCCCCCTCCTGAGGATAGGCTACAAATATTCTTCTGCTGGAAAACCCCTTTAACCCCTTCCTGCCCATATGAAAAGGAGTTCCCCTTTAAGCAAAGTCTATCCTATTAGTCAATCTCATCAGCGATTGTAATGTCGCAATGCTATATTGTGATCTCCAGCTACTGTTTATCTGGGCTGCACAGTTGCCATGCCGCCACACCCTATGACATTTAGTGACCACTGTAATAACCAATGGCTGTAACTAATTGCACATCAGAGAATGAATGTAGGCAGGCCCAATGGGGCTGTATCATGACAAGCACCGGCAGGGAGCAGAGTTCTTATAAAACTGCTGGGACATGTAGTGCCCCAAGAGACCCATACTAGGCAGTATAGGACAAAACCGTTCCGGCACGCCCACCGCATCAATCAAATCTCCCTGCGCCAATAGCACGAAGTGTTACAGATAGGGCAGGCTACGGTTTTTACATATTTTTAAGGCGCCCTCCTATTGGTTAAACCGGCCAGCCAATTGAAAAGCTCTTCCTCTTGCCACTGACATCATTCAACTCTGCCTTCTATGCCCATGACTCCCAGCGCCGCTCGGCGTTGCGGTTTGCAATTGGTTAGTTGGCTCCAAGCCCCGCCTTTCCAAGAGAGGAGACCAATGGGAGCGTTTGTTTGGGTTGCGAGGGGCGTGGTGTGTTTTGGCAGGCTGGCTTGGCGCGGGTTGTTGTCAGATGCGGACGCGAGCTTGGGAGAGGAAGGTCGGCACCAGGATCCAAAGGAGCTGTGGGTCAGGCCCCGTGGATGGCATTACCTTCCCTGACAGCTGTTTGCCTACTAGGATAGCTTGGGATTTATTCGCTGCTGTTGTCGCATCCAGGTTCCGGGGCCTGGGTTGTTTTTTGTTGTGGGGGATACAGCAAGCCGCATCAGGCCCTTCCATCCTTCTTCATGTATCAGGTAAGGGCAACTCTAACCTCTGAGTCCTCAGTCTGGTGGGGGATCGTTTTAGTCGGTGGCTGGGATACTACAACGCCCAGCAGACACTTGTTTATGTCCTTGATTCTTGCAAAGCCTTTGTGATCTTCCTATAGCTCTGCTGGTCTCTTGTGCAATACAAGTATAGCATGCTGGGAGTTGTAGTACTTGGTTGCAGTCCACTGCATTGGTGAATGAAAGCCCCCTCCCCCTTGCTGGGATTTGTAGTACTGCTGGCTGCAGCCCACTGCCTTAATGAATTGACCCTCCATGCTGGGAGTTGTAGTACTTTTGGCTGCAGTCTACTGCTTTAATGAATGGATCCATCATGCGGGATTTGTAGTATTTGGCTGCAGTCCACTGCCTTAATGAATGGATCCTCCATGCTGGGGGTTGTAGTACTTGGCTGCAGCCACTAAATTAAGCTCTAATCCCCCTATTGACACCGCTGTGCTAGTGCCAAATGTGAACAGCAGCCCTGAGTGTCACCTGTCAGGATGGTTCTGGTAGCATGTGACAGCAGATACCTTCTTATTGTGATCCCAACTATCACCCCCATCAGGCCCTAAATGCAATTCGGATGACCCTTCATTCTTGGTTTGGGGCTGATAACAGAGAGCAGCTGCTGCCCCTTGTGTTCTTAATATATTATAATATTTGCATGTTCTATATATGTATATACTATGTACCTGCTGCCCACATGGTGACCTGGCAGGTTGGCATCCTCATGGCATGGTTGCCCTATGGTCTGGCACTGCAGTGACGTCATCAATCTGTCTAGATACAATGTATCAACTCATCATAACAATGTATCTCCTCCAGGGCAGGGCATCAGATTTGTAGCAAACCTTGAATCAGTGAGAAGGAGGGGAGAACCACAACTCTCAGCATCTTCCTGTGCAGGATAATGATGTATTTTTATTATCATGTATTTATTATTTTATAATAGGTTGGATAGTAAAAGG
Organism: Rhinella marina; assembly: GCA_900303285.1. Lineage (NCBI taxonomy): Eukaryota > Metazoa > Chordata > Amphibia > Anura > Bufonidae > Rhinella > Rhinella marina. The sequence goes on along the minus strand of ONZH01004911.1, from coordinate 67,166 downwards.
TTAAACCCCCTCAGAGACCTAGACCCCACTCCATGTTTTGCTGCATCCATCTTTAACCCAAAATGCTGCTAAACCTGTTTTTATTGCTTTGCTCATGCATTTTGTATGTGGTAGTGGTGGTGGTGGGTAGGGGGGTTGTGATTTAATATAATTTTTTTAAGGGGGGTTGATTAGTTTTGCAGAAAATTAAATTTCAAACGCTGCCCCAACCGATGACGTAGCAAAGCAAAGTTCAGCACCAACAACGCCCAGTGCAGATTGCCCCCAAGTTTTTGGCAGCGCCCCGTTTAAATTTCCTAAGCCCCAGAGGGGATGTTAGATATGCATCTGAAAGGGGAGACCCTTGGCTTTCGTTTGCCACCGGTCCCGAGTCGTTAGGATGCAGCGATCTGGAGTTTTGGGGTGTTGAAGGAAGGGTCCCCCCTCGTCCGCGCCTGGCTGCAGCCTTTTTTGCTTTGGAATCTCCAGCCCCAAAAGGCAGAGAGAAGAAGAGACGGAGGCGCAGGAGAGCAGAGCGCACGGCCGCCGACAACATGAGCGATCCCGGGCGGACCGAGCCTCCGATCACCCCGGATCCACGGTGAGGAGGAAGGCGACCCCCCGAGGGTGCCGGGGACCCCGGGTTCGATAGGGATCGGCCGCCCCGGAGCACTTTTAGGAGGCGGTATACGGGGCGAGCGCGGCGGCGGCGGCTGATCATCATGTCGGGTTCTCTCCTGCTCAACAACAAAACCGACCCCGACCTCTCTGCTCTGCCGCTGCCTCCAGGACCCCGAGGCCCTCACCCTGGCACCCCAGGGGCCCCTCAGCCGCTGTACAGGAGCCCCTTCCCTTCCCTAGCACAGAGGGGCATCCAGCCCGGGCTGTGCAGTCGGGACAGTGCAAGAGGATTTGTCACTAACAATGGCGGCCATGTTGTTCAGGATCTCTCTCTCTCTCTGTCTGTCTGTCTCTTTCTCCCCAACTTATTTCTTAGCCTGGAATATTGGGGGGTCTAAACTGTACCCTGTGGGAAGGGTAGAGTTAATTAATGGACCCCCTTTTTTAATTTTTATTTTTTTTTAAATTTTTTATATAAGGGACTGAACCCACATGGGCATGGAGAATACACAGGCAGCCATGAGCCCTCAGAGCCCTGATCGCCTGGTCTTGGGGTGATATCGTAGTGATCGCCTCGTCTTGAGGGGGGATTGGAAAACGGAGGGGAGTCGCGTCCGGTTTAAAGTTTAAAAAAAAAATTAAATTAAAAAAAGGGCAAATTTCCGACCGGCAATAATTTTGTGCTTGGGAACGGACGGTGTAGTGTGGCAGCAACACAAGATTTTTGGAGTCAAAAGGTTTTCCCCGACACGAGTGAGCAAAGGATTTTTTTTGGGGGGGAAATTTATCAGGAAAAAAAAAATTTAAAAAGTGAATTTTAACAGTTGTTTGTTTTTTTTTTAACCCTGTGGGTTCCAAAGGGTATGGCTTCTATACAACATACGTTTTTGTTTTTCGAGGGGCTCAATTAAAGGGATAGGATCCCCGTTCCTAACGTTTCTAAATGTTTTTCTTTTTTTTTTAATTTAAAAATAAATTTTTAAATATTTTTTTCTCATTTTAGGATGACGGTGAAGCTGAAGAGCGGAGAGGAAAGGAAGCCGACCAAACGGGCGCCGGAGACTGAAGAGGAGGAAGAAGCCGCTGCTGCAGCAGCGGTGGTGGCGACGGGAGAGGTCGAAGAGAAATCCAAGGCAGACGGTGATCTGCTGCTCTCGGAGACCCCCGATAAGGACCCTCCGGAGTCCGCCACCCCTGGACAGCCCGCCAAAGTCCAACAAGATCAGCACCATTTCCTGAGGTCCAGCGTCCGACCGCACAGCAAGAGGCAGAGGAAGGATTCGGACGGCAATGGACGGGCCCCCAGCGCCAAGAGCAAAGGTATACCTGCGGAATTGGTTGCGCCACCCTCATTGAAATTTTGGGGGACACCCAGATCAGCGTGCATAGGGGTTTTTGCAGTAATGTACGGTATTTACATCATTTTGGCTCTTAAGTCGTTAAAGGCGCAATAATAACTGCAATAGTTTTTTAAATTTACATTTTTTAATTTTAATTTTCTTTTAGATTTTGAGCATTTAATTTTTTTCAGACGAAGTGAAATCATTTACGGTTAATGTTTTTTACGCAGAGAGCATACCTGTGACGTACGGGTGCCTTATCACACTCAAGAAGTTGGCGCGCTGTAGACGCCATTTTGTCCTGCTAGACATGGGGAACCATATGGTGCTCATATTGAGTGATTGCCTGAGGACATGATGCCGTGGTGTTTTCCAGCATGGCAGACCGCTGGGCAGTGGTGATCTGGGCACAGTGTGAGCATGGGGGTCTCAGCCCACTGTGTGTCTCTGAAGCATGCTCAGTAGGATTCTCTACATAAGGGGAGAGCCAGTACCTGGACACAGCGCCACCTATAGGTAGAACATATGTTTCGTAAGGGGAGAGTGCCATCTGATAAGAGCCAGTACCTGGATACAGCGCCACCTATAGGTAGAACATATGTTTCATAAGGGGAGAGCGCCATCTTATAAGAGCCAGTACCCGGATACAGTGCCACCTATAGGTAGAACATATGTTTCATAAGGGGAGAGCGCCATCTTATAAGAGCCAGTACCCGGATACAGTGCCACCTATAGGTGGAACAATATATTACATTAAGGGAGAGTGTCATCTAGTAAGAGCCAGTACCCGGACACAGCACCACCTATAGGTACAACATATGTTTCATAAGGGGAGAGCTCCATCTGATAAGAGCCAGTACCCGGATACAGCGCCACCTATAGGTAGAACATGTGTTTCATAAGTGGAGAGCACCTTCTAAGAGCCAAGACCCGGACACAGCGCCACCTATAGGTAGAGCATATGTTATATAAGGGTAGAGTGCCATCTAGTATGAGTCAAAACTTGGACACAGTGCCACCTATAGGTAGAACATATATTTCTTAAGGGGAGGTCACCATCTGATAAGAGCCCGTATCCGGACACAGCGCCACCTATAGGTAGAACATATGTTTCATAAGGGGAGAGTGTCATCTAATAAGAGCCAGTACCCGGAAACAGCGCCACCTATAGGTAGAACATATGTTTCATAAGGGGAGAGCTCCATCTAGTAAGAGCCAAGACCTGGACACAGCGCCACCTATAGGTAGAAAGTTTGTTTCATAAGGGGAGAGTGTCATCTAATAAGAGCCAGTACCCGGAAACAGCGCCACCTATAGGCAGAACATATTTCATAAGGAGAGCTCGCCATGTAATAAGAGCCAGTAACCGGACACAGCGCCACCTATAGGTACAACATATGTTTCATAAGGGGAGAGCGCCATCTGATGAGTGCCAGTACCCCGAAACAGCGCCACCTATAGGTCGAACATTAGAGCACCATGTAATAACAGCCAGTACCCAGATACAGCGCCACCTATAGGTAGAACATATGTTTCATAAGAGGAGAGCTCCATTTAATAAGAGCCAGTACCTGGAAACAGCGCCACCTATAGGTACAACATATGTTTCATAAGGGGAGAGCGCCATCTAATAAGAGCCAGTACCCCGAAACAGCGCCACCTATAGGTCGAACATTAGAGCGCCATCTAATAACAGCCAAGACCCCGACACAGCGCCACCTATAGGTAGAACATATATTACATGTTTCACATGTCTTGTGCTATTGTATAAAATTGGGGTAAAACGATAAAGAATTTAAAAAAAAAAAAAAAGCCAATAAAATGGCCGCATTGTGCAGGAGACGTGTTTTCTCCATGAAACCTACATGCTGTGGGATATAAGGTGATATAATATTTTATGTGATCAATTAATAAGGTGGAAAACAAATTTTTTTTTTATGTAATACTGAAAATTAAAGAAAAATATATAATAAAATGATTTGACTATGGTTTGAAAAGGAATAAAATAGCAATGGGGAAAGAGATTCTTCACTTAGGTTACAGTCACATCTCCAAGGGGAAAAAAAAAACTGCATTGCCCGATCCATCATATAATGGACCCCAGTTGTTCCCGGGACCCCATTGACTATACTGTGCCCCTATGGGTGTCCGCCAGGGAGCCCGACTCTATAGCGCAGCATGCCGCCATGTTTTTACAAAATGAATGGAGCCTCCGAAGCCTTGTCATAAATGATCTGCCTCTCCGTGCAGCAGAATGAACTCAGGGCAGCTCAGAGCTGCCGTATATGTCAGTCATTATTTGCGCCATTTTCTGATGGCTCCTCCCTTGCAACGGTTCGCGCAGCGTAAAATGCCGATTGCGAACAGTTGCAAATCTGGTGGATTTTCCCCTTTTCTACTCGGAAAAGAGGCTTCATTTTTGAGAGAGTCTTTTTAATCCATATGCAAATGAGTAATTAAGTGCTCCGAGGGCGGATCCAAGCCACTCTGTGCACTCTTTTTGCTCCTCCTGTTTCTCGTCCTCTTCTTGACCAGGTGAGGTGACTATGCCGGAACCTGGCCCTGCTGGTCAGGACTGAGAAGGAAGGGCTGGTGGCAGAAGCAAGGGTGCCCAGAGATTCCGAATTACGGGAATTTTACCTCTGAAACTCTTCTTATTCTGCTTTGCGGATTTTAAAAGCCGCAGCATGTTAACTGTTTGTGTGCGATTCCGTGCTTTCGATAGCGTGGTTTTCCCAGTAGACTTAAAAAAAAAAAAACGCATGAAAAAAAAAAGTGGTGCAGATTAAGGTACTTTTATGTGTTTTTTTTTTTTTTTTTTTTTTTTTTTTGCAGATTTTCTGTATGCAAATTTCCATTGTGTGTAGTTACCCTTAGGGTACGGTTACACATAGCAGATCTGACCGAAAACAGACCGAATGGACTGGTTTTTGCAGGGTCGTTGCTGCTGGGATTGGGACAGGTCTTCTGCTGCCTTTAACCTTTGCATTGGATAGATTGAAAGCCATAGGTAGTCCGCATGCAAAGCCGCACCAATTGATGCGGATTGACTGCACGGGTTTCTCTGCAAACACCTGCAGATTTTAGTGTGGACTGTCCGCACGTAAATCCCGAATGTGTGCAATTACCCTAAATCTCCGCTTTGTCTTAACCACCTAACTGTTGTGCCCGAGTGCAGCTCAGGCAGTGTGAAAAGTAGCTAACTGGAGGGGGGAGGGCTGCTTTAGATGGTGATATCTCCTCAATGGTAGCAGCTAGAAACATGCAACTGGTCTTGTCTGAAAGCTGACAGTCCAGGCTTTCATACAAGACCAAAATGACAGCTAAAGTCCAAGCAATAGAGGAGAAATTACTGTTAGAAATCAAGTCGGGAATAATTGTGAATAAAACCTTTCATTATCAGCTGCATTCACAGCAACCTGATTTCTATCAGTGATATCTTTCTCTGTCCTAAACATATTGCTGTTATGGTTAGGTATTGTCTGAAAGCTTGTAATGTCTGCTTTCAAACAAGATCAGTTGCATGCTTCTAGCTGCTACCATTCAGGAGGTAGCAGCATCCCTTCCCCCTCTATTTAGCTGTTTCTCCCACTGCTGGAGCTCCGCTCTGGCAAAACAGTTAGGGGGTTAAAGGGTTTTCTGATCATTTAGTACTGATGACCTATCCTCAGGATAGGTCATCAGTATCTAATCGGTGGAGGTCACCCCCAGCCGATCAGCTGTTTGGAGAGGCCTCAGCGCGTCAGTGAGTGACGCAGCCCTCTTGTAGTTTACCAAGCACAGCGCCGTCCATTGGATAGTGGCTGTGCTTGGTATCACAGCTCAGCCCCATTGTCTTGAATGCGCCTAGGCCATGTGACCGATGAATGAGACATCACCAGAGCGCCGCAGCCTCTTCAAACAGCTGATGGCCAGGGGAACTAAGAGTTGGACCCCCCACTGATCAGACCTGACCAGATTTTCCAGAGGATAGGTCATCAGTATAAAACACTCGGAATACCCCTTTAACCTTACGCTTACAAACAGCAGCCATGCACTGTTTAGTTAGTTGTAACGAACATGAATGTAACCGGTACAATCGGATCATCAGTCAGAGTTGATCGCTTCCTCTGTCCACCAGTCTTCATGAGTATGAGCACGTCTAAACCAGGAGTATATTAGGAAGAAGCATTGAAACGCGTTGGTGCAGGAGATTTTATTTCTAGGTGGAGTCCTGAATAGGTTACGTGTAGGCGTAGATTATTACTAATGTACCCCGCCTGTGATGACACAATGTCGTACCGTATGCTTCTTATCCCACGTGACTATATAGCACTTAATGACCTGACAAAAATGTCAGTTGCTTCTGATGTAGGATGGAGGCCTCCATGAGTAAGCCTTGTGCAACTTTAGGAGGATTGGACATCTTCTCAGGTGCCGGAGGTTCCTGTTGGCAGCTTATTCCCCTATAGTGGTGGACTTTACCACCATGCCAACCAGGTACATTTTGGGTCTCCAGAGATGGAGGTCCTTGCTGGCTACAGGCTGAGAAAATCTGCACAGGGGCCCCTTCCCAGTAGCAGCAGTCCACCGGCCGCACTGCTAAGCTGACGGTGGGGCTTAATGGTCCTATGGGAGAGGATCTTAGTGGACTGACAGGGTGGACGTCAGTGTGGCAAGGGACATGATGTTGAGGTCCCAGAAATGCCAAATGTGCCCCTATTGAGAACCTATGCACGTTCAGCTGAACATACGTAGGTGTTTGCAGGGGATTGGGAGGAATATCTGCTGGCTGAACAAGCGAGGTGACAGATGAAATATCCGCTAGTGGAGCTGAGCAGGGCTTTGGATATCTCCACATCCATTCTAGATCATCCTCCTGTAGCACCTTGGACAAGGGGGGTCACCGTTGTGACCAAGACTGGACCGTCGCCCCCTCAGATGCCTTAAAGGGGTTCTCCCATGACTACTGTAAAAAATGAAAATCAGACATCACATAGTACATGACAATCTCTTTCTAACAAAGCTGGAACCAGCCCTGTACCTCACATGGATCCAGAGATCTCCACATTCATTGCTCTGCTAGATTTATATCAAGCTGGCAGCTCAAGGGGAGTGTCTTTTCTGCTGCAGCTCAGGGGGCGTGTCCATGCTCTCCCTATCACAGCTCAGGAGGCGTGTCCATGCTCTCCCTATCACAGCTCAGGAGGCGTGTCCATGCTCTCCCTATCACAGCTCAGGCGGCGTATCCATGCTCTCCCTATCACAGCTCAGGCGGCGTGTCCATGCTGTCCCTATCACAGCTCAGGCGGCGTGTCCATGCTGTCCCTATCACAGCTCAGGCGGCGTGTCCATGCTGTCCCTATCACAGCTCAGGCGGCGTGTCCATGCTGTCCCTATCACAGCTCAGGCGGCGTGTCCATGCTGTCCCTATCACAGCTCAGGCGGCGTGTCCATGCTGTCCCTATCACAGCTCAGGCGGCGTGTCCATGCTCTCCCTATCACAGCTCAGGAGGCAGTTGAAGGATGAAACGGAGCATGTGCGGCCTACTCAGTGAGCAGGAAAAGAAATAAGAAAGAGAACAAACAGCAGGTGGCGCTATACAGATACATTTTACTGAATAACTCAGTGGCTATGCTAAATTTTTATTTAAATGCAATTACAAAAGTGTTCAGATCCAGGCGCTGGTTTGAAAACTAGAATATTTTTTGTGGGACGACCCCTTTAAGTGTGTGTGATGACAGGTCGCGTCCACATATGATTACGTTTCTGGTCGGTCTTGGGTTTGTCAGGCAAGACTCAGTCTGAGGCGTTGCTGAAGGTTGTCAGCAGGTGTCAGGTCTGGATTCTGGAGGAGTTGATGTGACGGCAGCACATGAGTGATGAGCGGCACGTTGTGAGGAGGTGGTTGCGGGGTTGATTGTCTGCTCTCACGACGGTAGAGTTTTCAGGCTATAAATATTCCCTGACTTCATTCTGCAGTCCCTGCTCTGGTACAAGTTAATAGCACACGTGGGAGATGTCCTCCTGGTGCCGTATCCTCTACGGCAGGCGCGGAGAGACATCTTATTTCTTGCTAACATACGTGTAAATCTTTGGACTGTCATAAATTACCATGTTGTACAGCAGGACCCTGTCGCATACAGACACAGGTGGACCAGAGGTGAGATCAGCAGGGCCTAGTGGCCCATAGACTTTATAAGTGAGGACTAGGTCTAGTCCGAAACGCGTCGATAGCTCTGTGGGGGATATTGCTTTTGTAAGATAAAGCATTTCCAATAAAGGATAATTTTAGTGCTGAATTTTTCCTCTTACTTAGGATCGGGCTCTTCTAGGGTGGACTAGTGTCACCGCTCTGTCCCATTACCTTTCATTCGCTGGTCCTTGGAACCTCATGTTGTCTCTCATTGTTCTTGAATACACCTAGGCCCTTCGTCACACACAGCGTTTTCGTTGGGGGTTTTAAGTGCGTTTTTAGTAGTACGGTTACTTTGACATATGCGTTTTTCCTGCCCGCTATTGAGTTCCGTCATAGGATCTCAATACCGGAAAAAAGCTTCAGTTTTGTCCCCATTCATTTTCAATGGGGACAAAACTGAACGGAACGGAGTGCACCAGAATCCGTTGCGTTCCCATGGCGCACACAAAACCGCTGCAAGCGTCTTGGGATGCAGAGCAAGATGGATCCGGCGTGAAACACGATGTAAGTCAGTGGTGCCGGATCCGTTTTCTCGGACGCAAAAGAAAACATAATTTTAGAGATAATGCAATCGAATCCATTCATAATGGTTGCAGCCGGTTGTATTATCCTAACGGAAGCGTTTTTGCTGATCTATGCTCCTCCCCTAAAATGAGCGGAGCGGCTGGTCGCACATTTGCGCCTCCGCCGCTCCATTTATTTCTATGGGATTTCCGGAGATGGCTGAGTACAGCTCTCCGATAACACAATTACCATAGAAATGAATGGAGCGGACACGCAGCACATGTGCGACCGACCGCTCCTGTCATTTTAGGGGAGCAGCAAGGGGCCTGCAGGGGGTACAGGGCCCTCGTTCTCATGATTGGTGGTAGGATAGTTATAAGGAAAGGGACAACTTGTACCTACCGGAAAAAAAAAAAACACCTTTAATTGCATTGAGGGGCGGGGCCTGTACTGGAAAGCTGATGAGCTAGGCCACGCCCCTTTATTCCCGGCAGCATTGACTGTAATAACGTTTGCTTCTCCTTTCAGCACTGGACAGTGCCACCCCATCCTCACCAAGCTGCTCCACCGGATTGGCCCCCAGCACCACAAAAGCATCCGGCCGGAACGTGGCCCCATCTGCTGCCGAGAAGGACGAGGGCAACAAGAAGAAGGTGCGACGGCAGTGGGAGTCGTGGAGCACCGAGGACAAGAACACCTTCTTTGAGGCTCTCTATGAAGTGAGTGCAGGCGGAGTAGTGACCGGAGCAGAACGTTTATTCTGTCGCTGCTTTAATTTGTCCGTTTCTTTGCAAATCAGACGGTTTACATTGCTTGGTCTAAAAGTGGACGTTTCTTTTAGATGCTTTTAAAGGGAAGGGGACGTCCCCCCGAAATGCTGTGGCAGTACCAGCCATATGTACGATTTATTCGGGAATTTACATTGATGACCTATCCTCTGGACAGATCATCAATACCAGATTGGTGGGGGAGCGTTTACATCCAAGCCCACCGCCGATCAGCTGTTAGAAGGAGCCGGTGCTACGTGTGTGCCGCGGCCTCTCCCGATGTGTGGCGACGTCACGTGGCCTGGTTGCAGCTCAGCCCCATTCAAGTCAATGCACATACCACGCACAGCCGCTATACCACGTACGGCACTATGCTTGGTGAGCGGCCAGGAGCTTATGACGGGGGTGCCAGAACTGCCAGGGTGGGATAACGATGACCTATCTTATGGGTAGGTCATCATTATCAATTCCTGGATGACCCCTTTAACATATCCCAGGCACACGCAGTGGAAATTTCCACAAGGAAACGGACCTGCTGTGCGGATTTTTATGTCTGCAACCTGTCTATTTCCGTTGCAGATTCACTTCAATGGGGTTGTCAAAATCCCAGTTTTTGCAGATCTGCAGCACAATTCGCAAGTGTGGATTTTGGACGCACTCCTTGCTTATTCCATGGAAAAATCTGCACCAAATTCCGAACAGTTCGGTGCGGGTTTCTCTACGGATTTTGTTGGGTTTGCTACGTTCCTACTAAACATTGACTTACCCCTAAGCAGGCCCCAAAACTCCAGGTAATCGGGACTCTTCCTTGTATTTCCTACTCATGGCTGCATTGGAAGAGGACATGCAGTGTGAGCTAACTGTGGCAGCCGTCCCTTCTCTATAGATGGGACCCTTAGGTGAGAGTGAAGCCAGCCTGGACATCTGCCGATCGCAGTGGATCGGGCTCCTGGAACCCCTTGCATTGTGATGTTATCACTGGGCACCAGCCATACATGGCAACCATTCAAATACTGTATATGACCGTCTATGTAAGGTTTGGACATGATGGTTCCATTAGAATTGGTCCTGCTGATACTTACTGGCTTATATAGGGACCCCCCCCCCACTCAATGGCGTTCATATACCATTTTAATTTAAAGGGGTTGTCTCACTTCAGTAAGTGGCATTTATCATGTAGAGAAAGTTAATACAAGGCACTTACTAATGTATTGTGATTGTCCATATTGCTTCCTTTGCTGGCTGGATTCATTTTCCCATCTCATTATATACTGCTCATTTCCATGGTTACGACCACCCTGCAATCCATCAGCAGTGGTCGGCTTCCAAACTGTAGGAAAAAGCGTCAGCCTCTCTGGTGGCCGGGACCATTGGGGCGCATATAGGCTGGTGCTTTTTCCTATATTGTACAAGCACGACCACCACTGATGGATTGCAGGGTGGTCTGTAACCATGGAAACAAGCAGTGTATAGTATGGAAACAAGTATGTAGCAGTGATGGGAAAATGAATCCAGCCAGCAAAGGAAGCAATATGGACAATCACAATACATTAGCAAGTGGCTTGTATTAACTTCTTCTACATAATAAATGCCACTTACTGAAGTGAGACAACCTCTTTAAGAAAAAGAGGAAAATCCAGCTTCCAGTGTGAAAAGTAAAACCAAACGGAAGGTTTCATTGGATATCCATATAAAATCCATCACGTATGTAGACACTTTCTTACGTGTTTCAGGTCAATATGGCCTCTAGGGCTTAATTAGATGGGTGTGTGTGGACAGACCGCAACGCACACCATCATGGTACTTGTAATGCTGCTGTGAGTTCAGCTTAGGTCACCCAGATCTGGACCACAAATGGCCTCCATCGTGACATATGCTTAGATTACGTTTCAGTATGCCAAATCCCATCTGATTGACCCTGTGACATGTTCTCTTCTTACACCCCGTCATGTGTTTAGCATGGAAAGGATTTTGAAGCCATTCAGAACAACATTGCCCTCAAGTACAAGAAGAAAGCCAAGCCGGCCAGCATGGTGAAGAATAAGGAGCAGGTGCGGCACTTCTACTACAGAACGTGGCACAAGATCTCCAAGTACATTGATTTTAATAATGGTGAGTGTTCCCTCCACCCCTTCCTGTGATTGACGGCCGTGCTCCTTGTCCTGCTCTTTCATGGGACCCCATTGATGGCTTATTCTAAGGACAGGCCACCAATGTAAAGTCCCAAACATCTCCTTTAATGTATGTATCTATGTGTGTCCTTGTCTGTGTCACACTGAATCTATATCCAGTGCTGCGTGAAATCTGTCTTCCTTTGCCATCCTTACCCCTGGTCTCTTCTTCTTTTAGTATTTTCTTGTGGTCTTAAGAAGTCCTCGCAGGAGCTTTATGGCCTCATCTGCTATGGAGAACTGCGGAAGAAGATTGGGGGCTGTAAGTTTTGTGCGGGATTTGGTCATGGGAATAATGTTCTGCAGAAGTTCTTGTACAGGTTGATGGTTGATCTTGGACCTCTTTAGGTTCCCTCTGTCTCTAGTAGATTTGTTGGCAACGCAAGGTTTGGCAAATCTGTAGGCATCCTAATGCTTTTGGCCCCATGCGTGTGCAGAGTGCTCTCAATTCATTTCTGTGGGCGTTACAAAATTACCTAAGTGAACATGCTTGGCTGTTTTCGGAAGTCCCATAGAAATGAATGGAGAGCCCAGTGCGCGCACACAGCCGCCACTCCATTCACTCCTATGGGACTGCCGGACATAACCAAGACAGAGCTCGGCTATTTTCGGTAGTCCCATAGAAATGAATGGAGGTCAGACGCGCACATGCAGCTGCTCCCTGCTTACCTCAGGGGGTCGCTTTCTGGAGATGGGTGCAGGTTCCTGAGGTGGGACCTGCACATATCTGACATTGATGACATATCTTAGAACAGTGATGGCTAACCTCCGGCACTCCAGCTGTGGTGAAACTACGACTCCCAGCATGCTCCATTCATTTCTACGGAGTTCTGAGAACAGCCAAGGAAGTGTGCATCTTGGGAGTAGTAGTTTTACCACAGCTGGAGTGTCGGAGGTTAGCCATCATAGGTCTAGAGATATGCATGGTGTGTAAGATAAGACAGCCCTTTAATGCTGGGTCTGAAGGTGCCCATACACTTTCTGTAGCTGCTGATCTGCTCTTCTCTCCCCTACACATACATGCTTGGTTTGGCCAAGCATGCATATATTTTCAATGGCAAAAAAGGAGAAAGCCACTGGCAAATACCTCTCCTGCCAGAACAAAAGGATTGGGTGTTGAAAGTCCCCATTGACTTGCATTGGGGGTCATTCCGGATCCGTCTTGGTGTGGATGCCCAGACTGGAGAGCAAACCGCAGTCTGAAGACTGAACGGAATGCTTCTAGGAGCATTCTGTTCTCTTCAGTTCAGCTTTGTCCCCATTGACAATGAATGGGGACAAAACTGAAGCGTTTTATTCCAGTATTGAGCCCCTATGACGGAACTCAATACCGGAATTCAAAAACGCTGATGTGAAAGTAGCCTTAATCCTTCTTTCCCCAGCATCATCTGTGCGGAGGTCCCCCCCATACTTACATAGTTGGTTGGTGTGTCGTGTCTCAGTATTAATGTAGTTGGGTGTCTTTAGTACATATGGCCTTTTTACCTCTCAGTGATTGCCGGCTCTGATATCTCTCTTTCTTTTGTTGTTGCAGGTATGGATGATAAGAATGCGGCCAAGCTGAATGAGCTGATCCAGTTGGGGTGAGTGAGAATCATGTCTGTCCAAAGACCGCACTTTTACATGGGCTGAGGGTCGGCAACAACCGTCAAATGGTTTTTATTGATGGTTGCTCTGTGTAATGGTGCCGCCGATCACCTGCCTAACAAATGCTCGTTTATTGGGTGATCATGTCTTTAATGCGTCACCTCATAAGCAGGGATGTGTTGCGAATGGGCATCAGCCCATGTAAAAGGACCTTTACTAGTGATGGTCAACGGGATAAACTCTTAAAAGGGTGGTCTCATTACAAAGCACTTGCGTCTTAGGCACAGGATAAATGTCTGATCGGGGAGGGGTGCAGTCTAATCCCTTAGTGAACGCTAAGCTGGTTCATATTGATATTTATCTGTTGATCTTTTCGCAGGGCGACAACGGTGCGTTACAAAGGCCGGAACCTGCGGATCAAGGCTCCGATGTGCAGAGCACTGAAGAAACTCTGTGACCCTGAAGGAAAGACGGGTACTTAGGTTTTGTTTCTGAGCATTTATAGCTGGGACTTTTGTCACTTTACTTATTGTTACTAGGTGTGCGTTGATGGGTTAGATCGCTTTACTACCACTGTGATCTGACTCGGGCTACTTTCACACTAGCGCTTTTGCTGGATCCGGCACGGTTCAGCTGCTAATACAACCGTCTGCATCCATTATGAATGGATCCGGTTGTATTATCTGTAGCATAGCCAAGACGGATCTGTCATGATCTCCACTGAAAGTCAATGGGGGATGGATATGTTTTCTATAGTGCCAGAGAAAACGGATCCGTCCCCCATGACTTGCATTGGGGTCATGACAGATCCGTCTTGCTCCGCATCCCAGGATGGAAAGCAAAGTACAACATATTGCAGTTTGCTCTCCGGTATGGGAACGCAGCTAAACGGAACGGAATGTATTTTGGAGCTTGCCGCTCCTGGTCCCCATACCGCCACTGCTACTTCTCCCCGTGCGCGGATGAAAGCATCCAATGTCGGAGGGAGCAGCCAATGGCAGGCAGGGATGGGGACGAGCCTCCCAGGCATTGCAGGTGACGCTAGGGAGGCTCCCCACTGTCACCGTCTGCCATTGGCTGCTCCCTCCGACACCGGATGTTTTCATCCGCTCACGGGGAGAGGCGGCGGCGGCGCAGGGAACGGGACCCAGGTAAGTATATTCATTGTGAGGGGCCCAGGCATATGGGGGAATTTAATTGGATAACCTCTTTAAGATCTCGGACTCTTTTAGTCTCGGATAACCTCTATAAGAGTGCCATCCAGCACATTCCTTGAACTTTCTTATATTCATATAATGTAGTATAAAAAAAAAAGTACAAAAATTCATCTTGCGCCTAAAATTATCTCACTTCCGCTGATGATTTCCATTGTTCAGTCTGTCCTAGTACCAGAACAAGTGCTGAATCAGTCACATGAAGCAACAGTGCCTGAGAGACCCAATTGTCGTCATGGTGGGCACTTTTTTAGTGGAATTTGAGATGATGGCTTCTAAGGGACCCTCTATTGCAGATGTGCACAATACCCTCTGGGCTCATACATATGACCGTTGAATGTTTTACAGTCTGCAATTTGCTGATCCGCAAAACACAGATATCAAAACACGGAACGTCCTGCCCTCTATAGAACTGTCCTATTTTTGTCTGTAAAATGGACAAGAATAGGACATGTTCAATTTTTTTTTTTTTTTTTTTTTGAGGGGCCACGGAATGGACACATGGATGCGGAGAGCACACAGGTGTGCTTTCCGTATCTTCTGCGGCCCCATTGAAGTGAATGGGCCTGCAAAAAATGCGGATCGGATGCGGACCAAAAGTACATTCATGTGCATGAGCCCTTAGGTGCACAACACTAAGATCTAAGCGCCAGCTCTCATATTCTAGTTGTGTCCTTGGCA
Source organism: Rhinella marina (assembly GCA_900303285.1). Classification (NCBI taxonomy): domain Eukaryota; kingdom Metazoa; phylum Chordata; class Amphibia; order Anura; family Bufonidae; genus Rhinella; species Rhinella marina. Next base: position 52,123 of record ONZH01004911.1, on the reverse strand, counting down.
GGTAAAGTGGTATTTTTTTTTTCTATATTCATGTGTAGGTCTGAGCGATGAGGAGGATCAGAAACCGGTGAGACTGCCTCTAAAAGTACCCATTGAACTACAGCCCCGAAACAACCAGGCCTGGGCCCGTGTGCAAAGCCTGGCACAGAATCCACGGCTCAGGTATTGAAAACTGAATTGTCATTGTAGCCTAAGGTGTATGGAAGTAATTACCATACACTTCCACTTTTTTCCCCCACAAGTAGGGGGAAATGGCCGTTCGTCTTATAAAGCGAATACTAGTGAGCGCTTCTATTATGGAAGAGCTCACTAGTACGCATTAAGTGCTGGGAGCGGGGAAAGATACTCACCCTCCTGCGCTGTGGCATTGCTCTGGGTCCGGCGCTCCCCTGTCTTCTCCAGCCGGCGCTGGACTGTCTTGACCCTGGGCCGGAGAAGACGGGGAAGTGGAGCTGCGGCGTAGGAGAGGTAAGAGAAGTCTTTTATTTTAGTCTGATGGGGGTCTGAAAGGGCTGATCTGAGGTCTGATGGGGGTCTGAAAGGGCTGATCTGAGGTCTGATGGGGGTCTGAAAGGGCTGATCTGAGGTCTGATGGGGGTCTGAAAGGGCTGATCTGAGGTCTGATGGGGGTCTGACAATGTGGGCTGATCTGAGGTCTGAATAGGGGTCTGACAGTGTGAGCTGATCTGAGGTCTGAATGGGGTCTGACAATGTGAGCTGATCTGAGGTCTGATGGGGGTCTGACAATGTGGGCTGATCTGAGGTCTGATGGGGGTCTGACAATGTGGGCTGATCTGAGGTCTGATGGGGGTCTGAAAGGGCTGATCTGAGGTCTAATGGGGGTCTGAAAGGGCTGATCTGAGGTCTAATGGGGGTCTGAAAGGGCTGATCTGAGGTCTAATGGGGGTCTGAAAGGGCTGATCTGAGGTCTAATGGGGGTCTGAAAGGGCTGATCTGAAGTCTGTTGGGGTTCCGACATGGAGGACTGATATGGGGGAGTGATGTGATGTCCTGATATTCCGATATGAGGTCTGATGAAAAATATTGTTTTCTTATTTTCCTACTCTAAAATCTGGGGTGCGTCTTATAAAGTGAAAAAATATGGTAATATCTACCAAAACTATGCAGTAACTACAGGGGAATTTGAGAGTGAAGAAGCTTTTTATGTATACAGTTTATGAGGATTTGCCTTTTACATTTCCTCCCCTTTTTTCCCAGGATGATGGTGGAGCTGCACAGAAAGGTCTCCAGTCTTATTGAATTTCTCAAGCAGAAATGGGCTTTGCAGGAAGTTCGTGTTGTATCCTTTCAGTATTAAGGTCCCTTTGCACCAGACAATTGTCGGGAAGGAAGAAGCATTCCTTCCTGGCAATCGCCTCCTCGTACATGAAGAAGAAAGCTGCATTTACATGCAGTGATCTCCTCCACAGTAGGGGGAGGAGTGACCGCAAATGCCATTCCTCGTCCCCATAGAGCAGGGGTGCTCAACCTGCAGGTGCTCCAGTTGTTGCAAAACTGCAACTCCCAGCATGTCTGGACAGCCTACAGCTATCAGCCTGCAGCAGGGCATGGTGGAAGTAGTAGTTTTACAACAGCTGGAGGGCCGAGCATCCCTGCCATAGAGAATCTAAGGCTATTTAGACAGCATGATCTGCTGCCGGCAAGAGACGATTTACATGACCGCACTTATGATCATATTAGCTAATGAACAAGAGCTTTGCTCGTTCGTTGGGTAATCAGCGGCACCTTTACTCCACCAGATAATCGCTACGAAGCGTTCCTATGAATGCTTGTTAGCAATTATCTGGCTGAGAATGGGCCTGTGTAAAGCTGCTTTTAGTCATTGACCAGCTTGACGATTGTCCCTTCTTCTTGCATATAAGGAGTTATCAGCAAATCGAATTGTCACACTAGCAAGAGCTCTTCACCTGCGAGGGGCCACCTGCCTGTTGATTGACAGGGCCGAATATCTAGCCCCTCACAGATAAAGAGCTCTTATTAATGTGACAAAACAATTCGCTCGCCCCTAATATAAAGTTCTTCAGTCTTCAGTTTAGCTAAAATTTATCTCATCATGCTTCGTTTCCTTTACTAGTTTTTCTCAGAGAAAAAGCCTGGACGATCATCAGTTAGCAGATGTGGAGTCTCCGGACTCCTCCAAGGAAGAACTTTATCTCTTCCCACCGGAAACCGCCCAGTTGTCTTCTTTACCAGGCGTGGCAAGGGTCGTCCATTCCAAAGCCCATTGTACCGTCCACTGGCAGGAGTCTGGCAAATACAAACAGAGCTCTAAGGATGTTCACTTGCTACCCCCTGCTCAGATCCTCGGCATCCAAACCGGGCAAGGCACAGCTCGGGTACAGCTTAAGTGCCCACGAGGTAATGCAGATGCTAAACAAGGAAACAAAGTAGAGGCGCCCAGTAACGCCACGCCAGAGAAAACTCCGAACGTTGAGAATGGTTCGGTGGAGAATGTATCTTCTGAAGGGGTGTCAGATGGGCCAAAGACTCCTGATGAAGCCCCTCCAGAGACTATGGATACCTCTGCAAGTGGGGAGATATCTAGCGGTCCGCCTCCAGATGTGGAGGAACTCTCATTAAATGACCCCCTGCCCCGTTATTTAAAGTCCTGCCAAGACCTTATTGTTCCAGAAACGAATCAGATGGCTGATAACGTTTCTGCCTGTCCTCCAACATCTCCAGAGTCAAACTCTAAACCTCCCGGAGACGTAGCGTCTCCAAGCCGAGAGAAGGTAGAACCGCAGACTCCAATCCCCCCAGCAGGATAATTGCACTACACAAACTTCAGGACTGGACACTCAGGTGAAGGAGCAGAGCGGTTCATCCAAAGCTCCCAAGGACAACGCTAATCAGCTCATTGAGCAGCTCCGTCAGGAAGGCTGGAATCAGCGGACATCCGAAAATCTGACACTAGCCGAGGTCTACCTCATGTTGGGCAAACCGGGCAAGGTACAGTTGGAGTATGAGTGGATGGATCCCAACAGATCAGAGGACTCTGACTCCCCTTTACGTTACAAACAGAGGCTCCTGAGCTGCCTTCTACGGCTCATAGCGACCGAGGTGAACCCCAAAACTGTAAGTGCTTGTTTCCTTAAAACCTTCTATGGAGAATTTTTATATATTTTATCTTCAGTGAATTTTTGAAATGTCATAGTTTTCATCGGTGAGGGATGGGTGCTAAGAATCCACCTTCTCCTTTAAAGGGGTTTTCCAGGATTTTACTACTGATGACAGGTCATCAGTATCTGATCGGTGGGGTCTGACACCCGGGACCCCTGCCGATCAACTGTTTGTGAAGGTACCGGCGCTCCTGTGAGTGCCTCTACCTTCTCGCAGCTTACCAAGCACAGCGCCATACACTGTATAGCGGCTGTGCTTAGTATTGTGCTCGGCTCCATTCACTTGAGTGGCGCCGAGCCGCTCCTGGGCCACGTGATTGATGAACGTGACGTCACTGGCCTAGGAAAAGCTGAGAGAAGGCCGCGACGCTCATGGGAGCACTGGTGCCTTGATTGGCGGGGGTCCCAGGTGTTGGTTGGACCCCCACTGATCAGATACTGATGACCTATCCTGAGGTCATCAATATCGGTTCGGCTGAGGTCTGACACCCGGGATCCCCGCTGATCAGCTGAGTGCTGCGGCTTCTTCTTAGGCCATGTAAAATCACTGTACATTGGCCCATGTACAGTGAATGGGGCTGAGCTGCAATACCAAATACAGCCATTACACAATGTACGGCGCTGTGCTTAGAGAGATGCTGGCTCCCGGCTGCATTCGCCATAACTCCGCAGAGCGATGCTGCTCGGCTACATGTAACAGCTGATCGGCAGGGATGCTGGGACTTGGACCCCTGCGGATGTCATAATGATTACCTACCCTGAGGATAGGTAATCATTATCAATTCATGGATATCCTCTTTAAAGGGGTTCTCCAGTAATTAAGAAAATGAAAATGCTTAAACATTACTTCATTATAAATGTATTCCCAAATATATTTCATTAGTTATAATGACTTGTTTTGTCTGAGGAACAATCAGGAGAAATAAAATGGCCGCCGTCCTATTAGTACACACAGAATCTGTCCTAATCACACAGCAGGACAAGTTACTTCACATCACTGAGAGAAAGAGCTGCCTCATCCTCCTCTCTGCTCTGACTGTCAGGTATTATGATCCTGACTACAGTTTAATATGATATTTAGCTGAATCTTTGTGGGAATGGAATTCATGAACAGCAGCTCTTGTATGCAGCCCCAAATTACCACAGTCTGTCCTGTCCGTCTTCTCTGTACTTCATGTCTCCTCGTGAACTCCATTCCCACAAAGATTCAGCTAAATATCATATTAAACTGTAGTCAGGATCATAATCCCTGATAGAGCAGAGAGGAGGATGAGGCGGCTCTTTACCTCAGTGTTGTGAAGTAACTTGTCCTCCTGTGTGATTAGGACAGGTTTTGTGTGTACTAATAGGACGGTGGCCATTTTGTTTCTCCTAATCATTGCTCCCTAGACAAAAACAAGCCATTATAACTAATGATAGATATTTGGGAATATATTTATAATAAAGTAATATTTAAGTATTTTCATTTTCTAAATTCCTGGAGAACCCCTTTAAGTAAAAGGACAGATGTGGGGTGCGTGGCATACAGACTAACGGAAAATGTAGGGGTCCATCCGCTGCCCTGCATACGTCTCTGAGCATAGCCGAGAAATGAGGCTCAGCTGAGTACATATATCCCTTCATTTTCACAATTGTTGGTTTTAGCATCCAGACCTTCACCGATCATGGCACTATGACGTGTCAATAGTTTTGTGAAGCTGGAGGTACACAGATTTGTCTTGGAAGAACTTCCACCATCATTACTAGAGCCGGTACCCGATATACCACCACTTTCATCATCCTTTTCAGAAGGAGTTTATAATCGATACCCGACTCCCCAAATTCCAGTCTGTGCGGCGTCTACTCTGTTGCCCCCTCTCTTTGAAAACCATATGGCCATCTTGTAGATGCAGCAGAGCTGGCAGTGCGTGTGTATGACCTAATACCTCCATGATCTGCCAAGGCTGCTGGAGGGTTACTCGGGAGCGAACGTTCATTGCATTGTGTACCCAGCCGTGTACAAGCTGTGGGCAAATGTGTATTCAGCCCAGGGAATATGGTGATGAATAACTAGAGCAGAACTACGGAGCAGAGGCGGTACAAATATGTATACGCTGGGTAATGGTTAGTGTTGAGCGAACTTGTGTTTTCAAGTTCGTCATACAAGGTACGAATTTAATGCACTGCTTTTCTTGCAGTTTTAAGATCTCTGCTTGCTGTCAGGAAATGGGAACATTTTCCATTATGTCTACAGACTAAAATACTATGCAGGCTTAAAGAAGAACTCCCGACAAAAATTTTATTCCATGTCCTGCTAGAAATGTACATGATATAATCTGTAGTGAATGTCATTTTCTTACCAGTGTCTGAATTTTTGACTTATATCATCCTGAAGTTTCTTATCTGTGTCATGTGACCAGCAATTAGACCCACCAACTCACACAGAGACTTATGTGTGGACAGGAAGTCTAATTCTCTATGTATTCCTATGAGACTGAAAGTGAGGCTCCCATAGGAATGAATAGAGCAGTTACTGGCTTCCTGTCCTGGGTCAGTTGGAGGTCAGGGAGTTGGTCACATGACACAGCTACAATAAGAAGAGAGGTTTTTACTGACAGAAACAGTCACTGATAAGAAGATGACAATCACTACAGATTATATCATGCACCTTTCTAACAGGTCAGAGAATAAAAATGTTTGCGGGAGTTCTTCTTTAATATAAACCAAGCCTCCGGTCTTAATAATTCTCTGGGATCTCAACAGCCTGGCCCATGGACTGATGTGCTTTATGTGCACTGATACATTGCAGCAAACCCAGGACTGAAGATGTGTTTTACCTCAGAGCTGATTGCCTGGACCAGGAGGTGAGCAACCTCTGGCACTGCAGATATTGTGAAACTACAACTCCCAAGATGCATACTTGCTTGGCTGTTCTCAGAACTTCCATGTCAGTAAATGGAGCATGCTGGGAGTTGTAGTTTTGCAACAGCTGTAGTGCTGGAGGTTGCTGACCCCTGGCCTAGACGATGTACAGATGGTAAAAGCTATGAAATGTATCAGGCCTTTACAGATTTTCAGATTCAGGTGGTGGTTCCACTCATTAATGGCAAGCAGAGGTTTTGAAAATAGTAATGATTTAAACATTAAAGGGGTGTTCCCATCTTGGGCATATTTCTATGAAATGCCCCCAATGTCTGATAGGTGCAGATCCTACCTCTGGGATCCGAACCTATACTTAGAACGGAGCCGCATGCGTGGCCGCCCTCCATGCATTTCTACGGGACTGGCGAAAATAGCCGATCGCTGGCTTTTGGCTATTTCCATAACCCCCATAGAAGCGAATGGAGTGGTGGCTGTGCTTGCCATTCATTTCAATGGGACTTCCAAAAATAGCCAAGGAATGAATGGAGGGCGGCTGCACATGCGCGGTGCGCCCTCCAGCACTTTGCGGGCTCCGTTCTAAGTATAGGTGTGGGACTCGCACCTATCAGACATTGGGGCATATCCTAGCGATATGCCCCCATTGTCTATGATGGGAATACCCCTTTAATTGTCTTAGAAATATTAGTGACCGCATTAGATATTGTATTGCCATTTTATAAGGGGTTTTGTTTTTCACCTTTTTTTATTAATCTGTTGGTGTTTTAATAGCCGTCCCCGGCTCCGGACACGACCTCCATTGCTACATCCCCCTTAAAGCTGCCAGTCCAGGACCAGACCCTCACACCTCCTGGTAAAGTCATCACCCTGGTCTCCCGCAACCCAGACTGCCTGAGGACGCAGCCAGCGCACCTCCAGTCCACCTTCTCTCCCACTTCTAGTACCTCAGGTAGGTGGACGACCCCTGTCCATATTCCCTATTGGGGCATATGGAGGTCATAGAGGAAGGGGGTTTCTCCCGCTCAGGACCCTCTTCTGTCACCCAGTATGAGGGCCACTTCTGTTCTGTTGAACCTGAGTCGTTCCTTTCATTACATAGTGACCATTTAACAGTACATTTCCTCAGCAAATTCATCGTCCCCCGGTCAAGTCGTCTATGTGCCAGAAGCGGCCCTTGCTCCCATTTTAAAGGGTTATTCTCATTTTAGACAATGGGGGCATATCGCTAGGATATGCCCCCATTGTCTTATAGGTGCGGGTCCCACCGCTGGGACCCGCACCTATATCGAGAACGGAGCCCCCGAAGTGAATGAGGGCGCACTGCGCATGCGCAGCCGCCCTCCATTCATTTCTATGGGGCCGCCGAAAATACTTCCGTCGGCTCCATAGAAATGAATGGGAGCGCACCGCGCATGCACGGCCCGGCTCCCATTCATTTCTATGAGCGGCGCGGGGAGCTGCGCCTGGTGGTGGCCGGACCCCCGGAAACCTGGGGTCCTCCAGGCGCAGCGCTCCCCGCTCCGTTCTGGCTATAGGTGCGGGTCCCAGCGGTGGGACCCGCACCTATAAGACAATGGGGGCATATCCTAGCGATATGCCCCCATTGTCTAAGATGAGAATACCCCTTTAAATATAGTTGTCCCTAATCATTTTATTATGAATTCTCTGCATCTTTCTACGCCATTTACAAGATCACTGCTTGCTGTCTGCAACTGGGGACTTAAAGGGGTAGTCTCATCACAGACAATGGGGGCATATCACTAGGATAATCCACCATTGTCCTATAGGTGGCGGTCCCACCGCTGGGACCCGTACCTATATGGAGAATGGAGCCCTGAAAGTGGTGCATGCACAGCCGCCCTCCATTCATTTCTATGAGGTTGCCGAAAAGTCGAAAACAGCTGAGTCCTAGCTCGGCTATTTCCGTCGGGCCCATAGAAGGGAATGGGAGCGGTGGCTGGTCATGCGCAGTGCACTCCCATTCATTTCTATGGGAACCGTGCTTCACTTCTATGGGGACCACCTTGCTGGCTTCCTTTCCCGCACCCATAAGACAATGGGGACATATCCTAGTGATATGCCCCCATTGTTTGTGATGAGAAGACCCCTTTGAAGCAGTTATCCAGGATTTTGATATTGATGGCTTATCTTCAGGATCAGAACGGTGAGAGTTGTTGCACGCCCGACGATCAGCTCCTTCACTGAAGTTACCAGCTCCGTCCACTACACAAAAGATGGAGCCAGATCTACAAGGAAACAGCTGATTGTCAGGGGTGTCGGACCCCCACCCAGCTGATATTGATGGCCTATCTCTAGAACAGGGCCCCCAAAGTGATTGAAAGTGCACATCGCATGCACAGCGTGCTCTGCATTCACTTCTATGGGAGTTCTGAAAATAGCCAAGCAAGTGCGCTCTGCTATTTTCGAATATCACATAGAAATAAATGGAGAGTGCACTGCGCAATTGCAGCCACGGCTCCATTCACTTCTATGGGATGGCCGGACCATAGACCTTTACGGCCATTCATTGTAAGCAAACGGAAATCTGTCAGGGGTTGTCATACAAATGATACTAGAACTAGGGGTATTTTGGTACTTAGAAGTTGATGGCCTATTCTCAGGATAGTTCATCTATATTATATTGGTAGTGGACACCCCGTGACTCCGTCGATCAGCTGGTTCAGGAAGGTGCGGAAAGGAAATCGGCATCTACTGTGTAGTTTCCGGCACCGGCATACTATCGCTTTGCTTCTATCACAGCCACTACACGGTGTACAGAACCTTCTGCTTCTGACTCCGTTCACTGTATAGTTGGCTGACGGCTGATCAGTCAGGGTGCCGGGTGCCCCCACCGATATGATATTGATGACCTATCCTGAGGATACACCATCCGTATCTAAGCACCAGAAACCCCCTTGAAAGGCTCACTGAGTTTTCAGAAAACTTTTGATATGTCATAGTGACATCAAAAGTTTTGATCGGTGGAGGTCCGAGCATTGAGACCTCCACTCATCGGTAGAAAAAGGACAGAGAAGTGCTCACGGTTCGTGCTCTCTCCTTGCTGCAGGAGAAGAATCAAGACTGACTCTATAGATAATCTGCATCAAGGAGAGAGAGCCATATGTGAGCACTTCTCTCTCCTGGTTCTAATGATCCGTTTGGGTGTCATCGCTCAGACCCCCCTTCCCCACCCAGCACCACCAATCAAAACATTTGATTTATTTCTGTTTCTGGGGGGGTCTCGCCCCATTGCCATTGCATGTTACATGCCGATTTTTTTGTGAATTCATCTCCTGAGTTTTACCGTATACATTGAATTGTGCGAAAGACGCAGCATTTCCACGACATGATCGCCGGCTCATTGCCTTCTTTTCTGCGTGGATTTTGTGTGAATTCTCCCAGTCACTCCCATTAGTGGCATGAGGCTTTTCTCTAGTTGCCTGCAGACTATAGTGTGACGTTTACGTGGAGGACAACCTGATTTATGGCATCTCATCTCGTCTTTCTGCACACAGGTTTCAGGAATCTCTCCCGTCCGCTTCTGTTCGGTGGTCCTTTGGGGTCCGTGACAACCAGCAGCGATGGAGCCGTGTTTGCAGTTCCCACCATGCTTCCGCCCAACAGCCGCCATGCCAAGATTCCCTCGCCAAGCAAGGAGTCTGAAGTAGCGGGTCGCCAGCACTTGGATGCACTTAGTGTATGTATATTTATCTACTGCTGCATAGATATCCACCCCATGTGTACCGGGCATAAGCTGGGGCTGAGACCAATCTGTCGTACACACCGACTGCAGTTCTCCCTGTAATGTCTAGAGGGACACACGGCTACCGACTGTTATCGGAGCTGCATCTGTCCATGTATTTCCTCTACAGCGAACGTTGCAGGGGGAGAATCTAGATGAAACAATGCGTAATGTGAAATTAATGCAAAAAGAGGTAAAGCGAAGTAACCTTCTCAGCTTTTGATTGACTCTTCAACTGTGAAATGATATGAAAAGTTAGAATTTCACATTAAAGGGGTGTTCTGGTAAAGTAACTTAATTTTTGAAAAACTGCATTAAGGCTGCAAGCTGTGACCCAACCAGAACCCATACCTATACATATAACCAGAACCCATACCTATAACCAGAGCTTCAGTTTACCCCGCAATCCATTTGTCTAGCTCCTGTGTGAGCCTGCAACACATTGAGAGTATCATGGCTCCTGATCTTTCCTCACAAAACTACAATTCCCACAATGCCTAGCTTCCCTGTTGTTAGTTTCTGCTTGTTCATGAGTGTTGATGGTTACTGATTGGCTGCCTGATATCTCAGTGCAGACACGCCCCCTCTACTCAGTAATCAGCAGCACACTGACATTTAAAGAAGAACTCCCGCAAAAATTTTTATTCTGTGACCTGTTAGAAAGGTGCATGGTATAATCTGTAGTGATTGTCATTTTCTTATCAGTGACTGTTTCTGTGAGTAAAAACCTCTCTTTTTATTGTAGCTGGGTCATGTGACCAACTCCCTGACCTCCAACTGACCCAGGACAGAAAGCCAGTCACTGCTCTATTCATTCCTATGGGAGCCTCACTTTCAGTCTCATAGGAATACATAGAGAATTAGACTTCCTGTCCACACATAAGTCTCTGTGTGAGTTGGTGGGTCTAATTGCTGGTCACATGACACAGATAAGAAACTTCAGGATGATATAAGTCAAAAATTCAGACACTGGTAAGAAAATGACATTCACTACAGATTATATCATGTACATTTCTAGCAGGACATGGAATAAAATTTTTGTCGGGAGTTCTTCTTTAACTAGAGAACTGATAGCAACACACTGAGCATGCCTGATCTGCCAAAGGCTCAGAACTACAGGTGGGTGCCATGGTAACTTATAAGGAACACAGTGGGTAGTAAGGAAGAAACTACTTTATAACTACTGAACGGTAAATATGTGAAATAGACATTATATTAGGTAATGACTGATGATGAATTAGTCTAAAACATAAGTTATATTTATGGTAACCGGAATACCCCTCTAAAGGTTCACTAAATCTTAAAAAAAAAAAAAAAAAAATATTGATAGGTCATGGCGACATATCAAAGGTTTTGACTGGTGGGGTTCTGAGTGCTGAGACCCCTGACCGATCACAAGAACGAAGAGAGAGAAGTGCTTACTGCAGGAGACGGGCTCAGTAGAAGTTTATGGACGCGTCTCGATTCAGTCTCCTGCAGTTAGGAGAGAGGGCACGCTATGGCGACACTTTTCTCTCCTTGTTCCAGTGATCGGTATGGGTCTCAGCGCCCAGACCCCGTAGTCAAGAACTTTGATTTGTCACTATGGAAGCTCCTTTCTCGCCTCTTTCTAGTGATCGGTGGGGGTCTCTGCACTCAGACCCCCGACAGTCAAAACCTTTAATATGTTACTATGACCTATCAAAAGTTTTTTTTTTTTGATGTTTGGCGACTGTTTAAATCTATTACATGCTGGTCCCAGTCAATTGTTATATATTTTGGGATCTTCCAGACTCTGATCTTTACTCAGACTTCAAATGATCAGGTTACATTACATGGAAAACAGGGGAACTTCTCAGAAATCAGCGTGCAGCTGGAGACTTGGTTCTCGTATTAACGCTGGTCTGTAAATCGAGGACCACTCTTTCTTCCATTTTTGCTTTGTCTTTTTGCAGATGTTACGTGCTTTATGTTGTATCCTGTCATGGCGCTCATCTCTCAAAATCTTATCCTTTTAGTCTGACTTTTTCCTACCGAAGCCTAAGAAGCCGAGAAGTCGACACCTGCGGAAACCTTTAGTTGTCCAGGTGAGTGTTTAAGAGCGTGTATACCATCCTTGAGATAGGCCGTCAAAGTATTTGATTTGTGAGGGGCTCTGACGCCCAGCACCCTTTCGACAATGTGGGTGAGCCCCTTCATTCAGCTGATTGGCGGGGATTCTGTGAGTGGGACCCCCACCGGTCAAATCCTGTTGGCCTATCCTAAGGAGGAGGCCAGGCCGTTGGTGGTATAGTCCCAGAAAACTCCTTTAGGATGAATTCACACTTGGCAGATCCATTGCAGAAATTTCTGCAACTGTTTAGTTCTTCAGAATGCTGAAATCTATGCTTTCCTCTAATACGACCCCATTCGTGTTTCTGCAACAAATCTGTGTATGGAAGCTTGTACGTCACTGTTACTCCATTTATTCTGTCAGATTATAATTTGTGGTTTTTGTTAGTATCAGTGGGGTTCATATTTGACCATCAATTGTAAATTTTTTCCTCACAGAGGACACTTCTTCCTCGACCGTCTGGCAGTTCTTTACCACATGTCTGCTCCTTCTCCATCCTCTCCAACTCTTCAGTAGCAGGTACTGCACTTGACATATTCCCTCACTGAGGATGGGGTGATGGGAAGATACAACCTGTTTACTTCCTTTATCACCAAAATACAGTATGACAAGGGTCGTATCATCTCAAGCATTGGTGGCATATTGCTAGAATATGGGACCCACACCTATGTCTAGGACGGAGTGGCAAAAGTGAAGGACAGCCAGTGCATGCACTGCCGCCCTCCATTCATTTCTGTGGGACTGGCGAAAATAGTTAAACGCTGGCTTGGCTATTTCCGTCAGCCCCCTAGAAGCGAATGTTGTAGTGGCCGCACTTGTGTGATGCGCACTCTAATAACCAGGTGGTGCGCTCTGCTATTTTTGCCACTCCCATAGAAATGAATGGAGGGCAGCCACTCATGCACGGTCTGCTCACCCTTCACTTTGCTCCGTTCTAGAGATAGGATCAGGTCCCAGAGGTGGGACCCACACGTATCAGACATTGGTGGAATAACCTAGCGATATGCCACCAATGCTTGAGGTGACACAACCCCTTTAAGCCCCTCTTGTTTTAATAACCTTTGGGTCTTGTCATAGTGACATGTCTGATGTTTGATTGGTGGGGGTCCGGGTGCTGAAACTCCTGCCAATCGCTAACACAGAGAGGCAGAAGCATTCAGCTGAGAGTTGCCCCCCTTTGTTTTTTTGGCAAAATTAAAGGGGCACAGCGCTCAGGTGAGGTATTCAGCCCTCGTTTAAGCAATTGGTGGGGGTCACATCATCCAGACGCCAACCAATCAAAACTTCTAACAAGTCACTATGATAGTAATAGGTACACTTTAACATAATATATGAATGTACCATGCTCGGCATTCTGGTTGTTGCAGGGCTGCTCTAATTCACTTCAATGGGAGCAGCGCTGCAGTTACAGCTCCATCCACTACACAGTGGATGAACCTGTGTAGTTTTCCATGCTGAAGACGCAAGACAAGGGTTGTCAGACTACCACCAGTCTGATATTGAGAATAAGTCATCAGTATCAAAATCCCGACAACCACTTTAAAGGGTTATTCCCATCTCAGACAATGGAGACATATCGCTAGAATGCGCAGTGCGTCCTCCGTGCATGATGGGAGATGTAGTTTCAAAACACCTGGAGTGCCGGAGGTTGCTGATCCCTGTAGTATAGGATCTGCAAGAGCATTTAACACAGGCAGAGAAGCCCCACGGTACATTAACATGTAATGAATTCTATACATACAATAACTCAACATTGTCTGATCTTGGCCTGTGGATCAATAATTTTACTGGGGAATGTAAGTGATAATTTCTTGGGTCTCTGGATCTTACTGGTGTAACAACTTTTTCTTGTTATTGCAGGGCGAGGCTCCTTCAGACCCATCCACTCCACCCTCAGTAAAGGTGTGTCTCAGCCCATTGTTCCAAAAGGAATGATGGCTCCAGCCACCAATTCTTTAGCAAGTAAGTAATTAATTAGTAATGTGTCCTTCAGGGTTTTCTATAATGTAAGGGAGAGGAGAGCCCTCTCCGTATGAGAGACCCGATATACTCGAGACCCTTAGACCCAGGGGGGATTGAGAACTTAGAGGGTCTGGAAAAAAACTAAAAGTTGGCCCGTGTTGTAGATAAGTCCAAATTGACAAGAGACGGGCCAATACAATTAGGCAGGGACAACGGAAGTAGGCAGGGCCTGCAATACCATAGCGCAAAACACAGAAGACGGCCCCAGCAGGACCAAATACCACAGGGCAGCACACAGAATGCTGCTGCCCCAACCACAGTATTCAACTGTATCATTGTCATGAGTTCAGGAAAGCACCTGTGACCATTGAGCATCAGATGATTAAGTACCTGGTCTGTGGCCATCAAGAGGGCTTGAGTGGCCCCCTGGGCTGTGGCGCATCGGGAAATTTCCCTGTAAGGTCTATGGCCAATCTGCCCCTGCTTAGACCACCTCAGGCACCAGGGCTTGGGTGTGACTCTGCACATCCCGTTGGACCCACACTGCTTCCAGCACTGCGTACCTCTAGTCTTTGTTTACCTGGTCGCAGCAGTGACCTGCCCCTATACACACTGGCCTCTGTGGTATATGACCCATCCACTCCATCCTCCAACAACCCCTTTAAGCGTGCACTATAAAGTTGTTGACCAGCAGCGTGCAACCACTTGAAGGGATCCCTGACATACAGGAATGGAAAAACATGGCTTTCTTCTGAAAACAGCCTGTGGATGGTTTGCTTGCAATGTCACACATAACCTGTAAGCAGGCGTGGCGCTGTTTTAGGAAGAAAGCAGCCCCGTTTTCTTATCTCTCACAGCATTGACGCCATCCATGTTCTTCACTCTGTGAAAGGTGCCCGTCTGCCTCTCCTAACCATTCCCCTTATCCCGTAGGTGCTATTGACTTGGCCGCTAAGAGTGCAGGGATTATCCCAGGAGCTTCATTGCCAGTTATGGAAACGGATGGCTTGGTGGGAATTGGTCCCCTTCCAGTGGATGGTTTGACTGGCACTGTACCAGAGCCTACAATGGAGACAACCAGTGGTGATCCCTTACCAGCCGTGACTGTATGTCCTGAGGTGAGTCTCCATGCTGTCTGTCTAGGGTTCAGTAGGTGCCACAGGTCATTTTATTACACCAAGTTATTGCTATAACTGTATTCTGCTTTCTAGGTTCCTTTCATTGCCCTTTCCACCCCCTCGGTGCAAGAACCAGCCCAGCCATTCCAGGTATGGTTCTCCTCCCTTCCTTCATGTCTGTACAAGTAATAGTCCGTACAACTGCAGGTGACCTCATGGGACTACTCATTTTCTCTTCCAGCCATCAACCATGTTGTCCATACCTCCTCTTTCTGAGAATGCTCTTCAGAACGGCCCCCCAGAGCCAACCAGCTGCCCCCCTAGCACTTCAAGCACTTGCTTCTCTCCCCCAAATGTCTCTGCTCTTCTGGACATATCCCTGCCTGGTCCTCCTGATGATGTTCTGTCACAGGGGGAGCCAGCGACGCACATCAGTGACTCCATCATTGAGATCGCCATAAGCTCTGGGCAGTATGGTAAGCTCGCAGAGAAATGAGTGCACCAGTAAGATTGATGTTCCAGTATAATGTATGTGGATGGGATATGGGACCTTTCCCAGCGCCCAGTTTGCAGCTTTTACTGAAAGGGTTTCTGTACTTGGATTTTGGATGAATTGGACGTGGCTTGGTGAAAGTCCAGACATATGCCAAAACTTTTCTTACCCCAATGGTCCCAGATTTCCGACCAGTAAAGCCTGTAATTAGTATACCTTACTGTTTTCTCAAGAAATTCATACTTATTTTCTGTTTTACAGGAGAATCTGTTCCTCTTTCTCCAGCCAAACTCAATGAAAACTCTAAGAGTCTTCCCTCCCCCTCCACGAGTCCTCATCAGAGTTGGATTGCATCTCCCAGCCATGACCCTCAGTGGTATCCCAACGACTCCTCCGACTCCACACTCAGTAGCTTACTCTGTAAGTACAGACTTCACTCCTTTTCCTTCTATGTACAGAAAGTACATCGCTCCCGACACACTCTTGCTGGGAGTGATGAGCTGTGCGTGCACACTCCCTAGGCTGCTAGTGTATCAGAGTCACTAGCAGCTTCGGCTGACTGGGCCCTGTGCAGATCGTGACATCCAATGATAAATGGTTGCTGCGATCTGTTTGCTTGTTCTCCATCCTCCCATGGATGGATAGAACATCTCCACGGCTGTGGCACATGCCCTGGAGCTGTTCTATACAAGCAGTCATAGTTGAAACGAGGTGGGTGGGAGCAACTGCCAGAGAAGATAGAGTGGCGGCCGGGGACCGGAGCTAATGCGCATGCACAGGTCTCTGTGCGCTTACTCCTGCAATTCCTGACCACCAGATAGACTGGCTCATACTCTTCTTGTGCGCCAGCGTGACCCCCGCATTTTCGGCAACCCCACAGAAATGAATAGATGGCGGCTGCGCATGTGCAGTGCACCCTCCACTGCTTTCCCTGCTCCGTTCTCCGTGTAGGTGTGGGTCACGGAGGTGAGACCCGCACCTATCAGACAATGGGGGCATATCCTAGCGATATGCCCCCATTGTCTGTGATGGCAAAACCCCTTTAAGGAAAGGCTGCACTACTTTCCAATGTACTTTATGTATAAGGTGAGTACAGTTTTTCAAATATTTGCTTGCTGTCAGGAAATGGAAACATTCTTGTAATCCAGTCCTGAACATATTGAATTGACACGCTTAGAGCCAGATCATTTAAGGAATATTCCAGTTGTGGCAAGTTCTCCCTTATTCACAGGCTATGGGATAATTATTGGATCGGAGGCAGTCCGACTGTTGGGACCTCGAAGCCCGTGGGGCCCCCTCCCCAAAAAGAATGAAGTGGTAGTATAGGCATGCACACTGCCACTCCATTTATTTCTACATGAGTTTCAGAAATAGCTGAGTGCTATACTTGGCTGTCTCTTGAGCTCCCATAAAGATGAATGGAGTGGCGGTACACATGCCCTTTGGCTTTCCTTTCACTTCGGGGGGCCCTGTAGGGTATGATGGAGGTTCCCATTGTGATTGGTGGCTGTCCCAGTGGTACAAGCCCCACATCACCTGGTAGGTTTGATCATACTGAGTAAAGTGATGCCTTTCTTTTGTCTATAGGGTAAACTGCAGCAGAGACATCTTCGTTTTTATATCTATGCAAATTAGCAATTTCAAGCTTCAAGGGCCTGGCCTGAGCCTTGGAGCACCACTAACACAATGCCCCTGTGCTCTGTTCTCTCTCCCCCCCCTTTTGATTGACAGGGCTAGGCACCTCGTCTAGCCCTGTGTTCTCGCACCTGCTCCGAGTCAGCTCAGTGACTCAGCACGTCAGCAGTGGATCAGATGCTTCTTCCCGAGCTTGGAAAGCAGCAACAGCAGATCCATTTCACAGGGGCACTTGGTGCTTGCGCAGTAGATCCACATAAGATCCACAGTGCAATCGCTGACACTGCGCAGGCTTGAGATGCCTAACTCTGTCAAACAAAGGGAAGGTGGGGTGCACAGAGCACAGGGGCGTTCTATTAGCGGTGCTCCAAGGGCTCAGGCCAGCCCCTTGGTGTTCTAAATTGCTAATTTGCACAAATATAAAAACTGAGATATCTCTTCTGCAGTTCACCCTAGAGACAAAAGAAAGGTATCATTTTACTCAGCCTCCTCAAGCTGTGAAGTGAGTTTGTCAGGTCGTGAAGTTGCTACATTTGTTTTATTCATTATTTTCCTGCTTTTCTCCGCAGCGAGCTTTATCTCACCGGAGAAGAATAAGAAGAGCGCCCCAGCAGCTGCAGGGAACCCCAGCGGCACTTCTCTACTTGGCCCCAGCTTGCTGGATGGGAGCTCTAGAGATTCATTTGTATCTCGTTCTTTGTCGGATGTTGTTGAGGTTGGTATATATCATTTTTATTCTTTGTATATTTAGGCAAGCCACGTGATACCTGTTGAGCAATCTGCATGCAGTCTGTAGGTGCAATAGTGGCCCTGGGTGTCATTTCAGTAGAGCATGTGATCAAGCCCTACCAAAAAAATTAGAAAGGATGAGAACGTAGACCACTTCCTACCTCGCCCCGCCTCCAGGGACACTTTTTTTTTTTTTTTTTGACTGTTATGTTTTTTGTGCAGGTGGTTGACTCCCAGCTGGCGTGTCTGATGAATGAGAACAGCATAGATTACATATCTCGCTTCAACGACTTGGCCCAAGAGCTTTCCGCCACTGACACCGCGAGACGGGAACCTCCCTTTGAAGCTGGAGCCTCTGGGAACGGGCAGCCCATACGTGACCTGTCTTAAGGGATTTCTGGCTGTCTGCGCCGCAACACAACCCGCACTCTATGTAATGCCCGTAGGAATCCGTGCGTACCCATTTTACCGACCGGCGCTTGTGGACCTTTCCTGGGCATTGGATGAAGATACCAAGCGTTGTTTTATAATGCAGTATTTAACGTTCGTGGTGATGATGTCACAGCGTGTGACAGCTTTCTCTTGTCATCTGTGATGGCAGTTCAGGATGTACAGCTAGTGACTAGATGCAGTAAGTTCCGAAAACCGTTTGATTACCGTAGTCTGGATGTATAGGACGGTAACCAAACTCCTGCAGTGACGGCGTATTTCAGCCGCTTTGTACATAAGAGCCTGGGTGATCTCCCCTGGAACGATCGTCAAGCAAATTCGCTAAACCACACTGATGCATTACTCTGCCGAAGAAAATAAGCCATAATGAATGACACTTCATCTGTGGGCTTGGTGCAAAATATGCAATTTCTTTTTGTGTTGTCTTTTTTTTGTTTTTTGTTTTTTTTCCCTGTTTTTTGTTTTTTTTTGTATTTGGAAGCAGTCTTATAAGGGATTTCCATGCCGATATGGTTCATAAGAGAGGGGTTGACCACTTGGGACCTCCTTCGGTGAAGGACCTGAACCATACTTTGAATTGCCAATGGATTTCAATTGGTTGGGTGTAAACCCTCATGTTTCCTGTGGGGGCGCTGTGCATAAAACCAGCAGTTACTGAGTAGCTGCTCTTGGAATGGAAAATGTTGGTATTTTCTAGGAACCATGTGGTTAAAGTTGGAGCTGCAGGGTTGCCTTATGCCGGTGGGAATTGGCATGGTCCCCAGCCCTGCAAAATGTGAATAGGTGAATCAGTGGACGGCCATATTGCAGAATGAAGATAATGGAGATTGTTCTAGGTTAAGGTGCACCTTTCTATCGTACAGTAACATAGTTTTCCTGGTTACCATGTTCTAAAAGGCGTGGCCTACAAATGGGCCATCAATATCAGATCACTGTGGGTCCGACTCACTGCACCCCAGCTGTTTGAAGAGGCCGCAGTCCAGCGCCGTCTGTTGTATAGTGGCTATGCTTGGTATTGCAGTTCAGTCCCATTCATCCTTGACCACGACTGATCTGCAGAAAGTCCATGTGACCAATGTCAGAGGTTGAGAAATAGACCACAGTGCTTGCCCAAACTCCGCAGCCCCTATTAACAGTGGATGAGCCAGGAGTCGAACCCTCACTGATCAGATTTAAGTCTTGGACAACCCCTTTAAGTGTATGACACGTGTTCTTTCTTCACTATAGAGATGGCCTCTTCAATTATGGACCATATCTTCTAGATTCCGAAGGGTCCTCCTTCCAGTTTCTCGCTGTCTCTCCCACCTGATATTACCGTAGACGCGGAGATATGCGTAATAAGCCGGATTTGCTGCCAGCAATTCTTAAGCATTGGCCCTATGAATTCCCTTGTCTCTCTGCGCTCAATGTAAGGCAACATTCACACGAACGTGGTATTTTGCGGATCCGCAAAACACGGATACCGGCCGCCGCTATCTTAGAAAATGCCTATTCTCGTCCGCAATTGCAGACAAGAATAGGACATGTTCTGTTTTTTTTTTGTTTTTTGCAGGGCCACGGAACGGCACTACGGAGGCGTACAGCACACGGTGTGCTGTCCCCATCTTTTGCGGTCCCATAGAAATGAATGAGTACGCACCTGTTCCGCAAAATTGCAGAACGGATGCGGAGTCATTAATATGTTCGTGTGAATATAGCCTGAGACTGAGCAGAAGATTGCACGGAAATTAAAAACTTGTCTCCTCCTAGACACCCCCTTTAAATTAGTCGCCGCTGCTTCCCCAGGCACTTCTCAGGTGGGTTCAGAGCAGGGACCCCCAATCTATGAGGTTCATGTGCTCCAATAAGACTGTAGTGTTATAGGGGGGTTCTCCCTGAATCTGCACCCTTTCCCTCCACCCTCTTAAATCTTTGCACATGTTTTTTTTTTTTTTTAAGCCAAATAATTAAAAAAATATTATTTTTTTTATTAGGGTTGTCTCGTGATATGTCCAGCTGTTAGTTTGTATACATTTTTATTCCTATCGCAGAAAATGCTGACCCTTCCCTATGGCTATGCTATCACGTTCTAATCTGACGGCCCTGAGATTGAAGCCTCCATTTGCCCTGTGACCCGTTCAGAGTCCCTGCCTGAGCAGTGGCGCCCATTTATCTGTGGCACAGCGCCTGACAACTAATAACCCTTAATTCACCAGGAGGAACCATGACATTGATAGAGGACCAGTGTAGGCCATCAATGTCCACCCCGACTCAAGGGGGGTCTCCAGGAGAAATCGGTGCCACTTCATCTCCTGTCTGGTTGCTGGGGACTTTATCCATATCAACCCCATTTCTGGGGTTGTTAAGCATGGATTTCCCTAGCAACCAAGTCAGACCAAGCTGTGCTAATCCAAAGCTGCGGAGGAGGAGTGCAGGATGCCAGCAGTCACGCCAGGCCAGGCCCCATGTCAGGCATCTGTATTAATCAGGTTTAGCACTTCACGCTCTATCATGAATCGTTTAGCCAGTCATTTGCACTTGTGTGATGTCTACAGAAAGCCGTTCCAAGGTGGGCACTTCTTTAAAGGGCTTTTCCAGGAGCTGATAACCCATAGGGAACTCTCCTGTACCACCGAACCTAAAAAAAAAACCCAAAACCCTTGCTCACCACTCCGCTGCTTCGTTCCTGGCTGAGATCCCAGTTACAGGTGGCACTGCAGGTATGTTTCGTTCAAGCTGCCGTGACCACTGAGCCTGTGTTTGGCCGCAGCAGTCACAGGACCAAGCTGTTTCCTGCTGGAACCGGCCAGGAAAGGAGCAGCGGTAAGACCACAGGCAAGTGAGTGGGGTTTTTCAGGTTCAGGGCAACAGAGGAGGACGTCAGGTGTTGTCGGCCCCAAGGCGACCCTTTAGACGGTGAATTGACTCTTAGGATAGGTAAGTCTTGCCTCCTCTATGATTGATCATAGGAAATACCTACAGTGGGAACTCATATTGTTGACAGTGTTAGTATGCGCCGTATTAGTGCATATCTGATATCCCTGCACCGTGATAGCCAGTGGTGTGGGCCTAAAGAGAGACCCCACAATACCCCTCTAGAACTTGCTGCTATTAGAGAATTTATATGGGGCAGGGGGGTGACCTCTGTTGAGGATCTTCATCTCTTGGCCAGAGTAGTGAGCAGTTACAGAGAGCATATGTCCCTCTGGAGGACCTGAACCAGTCCTGCATTACACCCAAGCCATTCATTGAATGACCAGTGTGTAATGCTTGACTTCTCCTGCTGGTGGCACTGCAGGGAAATTGAACACATAGGATACATTCACATGACACTGAAAAAAATGTCTGTTAAAAACGACAAGGTGGTCATTTTTTAACAGAGGGGTTTTTTTTACTGATGCCTTCCTGAGCAACGGTAACCCTCAATTTTATGGGGGCTGTCTTTCCGGGAAAATGACCAAGTAGAGCATATTCTATTTTTTGACTTCTATTATTCACTAGCTGTCAAAAAAATGGCAGTGTGAATAACCCCATAGATTACCATTGTTCTTAAAATGGACGCCTGACCGCCGCAACAAAAAGCTGATGGTCAAATGGCCGTTTTTCAGTCATGTGAATGTAGCCTTATTGCCAGGGTTCCCCCACAGATTTAAGCTTCCCAGCAGGATACTTCGTGGTCAGCTTACTGTCAAGGGATCCTTCTAATAAGTAAGAATTGTCAACAGTGAAGATCGCCTTTAAGCCAGATGCAGACTGGACAGAGCAGCACTTCAGTGTTTCCCGAGCTGATGACGGCACTAGATTTTTGTGGAGGTTTTTTTTTTTTTTTTTTTTTTTTGCATCAGGAGTAGTGAAAATATGAACTTTTATTCTGCCAGATTGTGCTCAAGCAAATGCCCAGGAGACGGAGCTTTGCTGTGAAGTGCTCTCTCTATCGAGCTGCTTCATAGCCCCGCCCCTCTGCTCTGAGTGACAGCTGTAGTGTTCTCATGGTTGGATGCTACAGCTGTCATTCAGAGCAGAGGGGACTTCTCAGTGAAGGTCCGCCTCCTCCACACTTGCAGGAACAGAACCTAGCAGAATAAAACTTCCTATTCTCTCTACTCCTGATCATAAAAGGTAGGTTTGTCCTCCCCTCCCCCAGCCACTACCTAGTGCTGTCAGCAGTTTAGCATGGGGGTTGTTCAGCAAAGACATTCTCCTTTCTAAGGGTATGTTCACACTTGGCGGATATGCTCCAGACTTTTCCAACGAGGGATTGCATGAGGAAAGTCCCAGCAAAGCGGATAACATTTTAATGAAAAAAAAAACTAAATCTGCAGTGTAAATTGACCTGTGGTGCGGTTTTTAAATCTGCAGGGTGTCAATTTATGCAGTGAAAATTCACCCCGGATTTCGACCTCAAAGAGTGAATGTGCACCAAATAAGCAGCAACATCTGCAGTAGAAGTTCTTCCTGTGTGGTTATACCCTAAATATAGCTCCCCGTTGTCTGCCAGAGCAAGAACGGCCATGATTGATGGCGTTTAACCCGCTATTGCATGCTGGGAGTTGTAGTTTTGCAACAGCTGGAGAACCAGAGGTTGGAGACCATTACCTTCCTAATCAGGTATATGGAGCGGGGTCGTCACTTGTGTACTATCCCTCTCCATTTACTCCTAGTACAGGGTGGAGGACATAAGGAATGGTGTCTTGTTTAAATAGCAGCGTAGCCCTTGCTGACTGTCTCCCAGTCCCTAATCTTGTGGGGAAGGAGTGTCCCAAAAGTAGACCCCCCTATAATGAGGAGCTCTGTCCTGTTCACCTATATAGGTTTCATAATCATCTAGAAACTATCCAAAAATACTAGTTCAGCCACTGGATGGCGATATCGAGGTCAACGGTAGTAATAAGACCGCGCTTTTTCTGCAATGTGTCCATAATGGGATATGCTACCGATTGTGCAAATGGGAATAAATGAGGAGAGAATATGTAATATAATAATGTCCTATATCATAAAGAATAAATACTATGTATAGTCCGTGTATAAAAGTCTCACAACCGTCTGCGACCTCCGGATGACGAGAACGGGTTTCAATGATCTTCATGTTTTGTATCATATTGTACATTTTAAGTTATTTCCTCGCCGCGACCTTTGCCACGACGAGGGCCGGTTTTCTTTGGGGGGGGGTCGGGGGCTATTTAATGAAAGTGGTTGCTATTTAACTCTGCTGTTAATTCATGCGCAAAATAAAAAAATACGGGGTTCAGATTTATTGTTTTTGTTTTTTGGGGGTCAGGGGGTTCCATTTGACTTTGTAAAACCTGGTATCGTTTTCCTATTGTGCATAAATATATTGAAATCCTTAGACTACATTGTGTCTCCTATGTAACGTCTTAACGGGTCACTGTCAGGAGATGCCCATAAAGGGTTAAAATTTAGAGGGTGCAGAGTCCTGCTGACTGGAGGCATACAGGTATTATGTGAATTGCTGTGACACCAGTAGCTACGTCGCAATGGGCTGGACTGTGTGGCTATTGATTTTTTTTTTTTTTTTTTTTTTTTTTTTCCTTACACAAAGCCACCAGCAGGAGGCAGCAGAGAGACAAACTGCAGCTTTCAGCCTCATTCATTGCGGAAGTGAAGGAAAACCATCTACAGGCCGTGTCCAAAATTGATAAGGGGGTCTGACACCCGGCACCCACTGTCGATCAGCTGTTCTGCATTAGCTCCGTCGCTGGACATCATCCAGAGGACGGAGCTGATTACTGCAGTGCTGCTCCCATTGAAGTGAATGAAGATCCTGAGACTAGGCTGACAAGATCTTGGAGGGGGGGAGTTAGCAAACCCCTGCAAAGGAAAGCATACTTATTGGGGTTATCCAAGACTATTAAGTGCCCCCCATATGCCCAGGCCCCTCAAACTGAATCTACTTACCCTGCTCCCTGTGCTGCTCCTGGTCCCCGCACTGCGGCTTCTGCTTCTCCTCGTGGGTGGATGAAAATATTCGGGGGGGAAGCAGCCAATGGCAGGTGGGTGATGCTAGGGTGGCTCATTCCCGCCTGCCATTGGCTGCTACGCCCCCCCCCCCCCCCCCGACACCATATATTTTCATCCGCACATGGGGAGAAGCTGCAGCGGTGCGGGGACCTAGGTAAGTATATTTATTGTGAGGGGCCCGGGCATATGGAGGACATTTAATAGTCTTGGATAAGCCTTTAACCGCTCCCTGGCGCTGGCTTTGCTGCTCCTCTTGGCTCCCTAGATGTAAACTTTCTGTTTGACATGGCCGTACCACATCTGCGGCACGGAGATCCAGCAGGGAATACCGGTAATTGGCTGGTGACAAACCGCAGTGTTTAGCGGTCTGCATCCGGCCGATTCTCCGCAATCTCTGCTGGAACCCGTTATTCTTGCTACTTTTACATCTGCGGCATGGATTCTCCGGATCCGACATTGCCGGATGAAATGGAACGCCTGTTGGCCCCATTAGGCTATTCTTGGAACTCCCATAGCAGTGAATGGAGCATGCTGGGAGTTGTAGTTTCACAACAGCTGTACTGCTGACCCCTGCACTAGATGAATGTATGCTCTACCTGCTAATCTGAGGGGGACGACTCCCCACTGTGTATCAGGGCCTCCCCCCGCCCCCTCCCCACAAATGGCAGATGTACGGGAGGAAACAGGATTGGGCATTGGATTTTAGGAATGATGTCTGCCTTTGGAGCTTGGCCATACACCTTAGCTATCGGTGGATATTTATCCCTCCTGACCCCCTTCTTGTCCACGTGAGGGGCAGGCATGTGTAAATGAAGGCAGAGAAGAGAGTCGGCCTCTGAGGAGAGCTGGGACACCGCCATACACATTAGATGGTCAAGGTATGCTGGGTGTTGTAGTTCTTTAGTTAGGCATCTACCCTAAAGTAAACTGGCTAAGGTCTGTATTTATTGGGCGTTCCCCTTTTGGTCAATGAAGGAAGACTGACTTAGTTGCCCCTAGCAACCAATCAGATTCCAGCTTTCATTTGCCAAAGGAGCTCTAAAAAATTTAAAGGTGGAATCTGATTGGTTGCTAGGGGCAACTAAGGCTACAGAACTAAAGATGGCAGCCTCAGTGCTTTCAAACTAAAAAACAACACAGAAAGGTTTCTTCTATCACAAAGTACATGGTAAATTATGACATTGGTAAAAGCCGCTGTGTGAACTTGCCCTAACAAGGTGCTAACGTTTTGGGTTTTTTTTTGCCCCTTTAAGGATTACATCATATTTTTTTTTTTTATTTCTTTATCACTTGTCCGCTCCTCCGCCACTTCCTGTCTCCATCCACATTGCACCACATTCACATTCCCTTAAACTACGCTGCATGGGCGGAGACGCCAAACTAAAAATCCCGCCTCAAACCAGCTCCCGGCCAATAGGAATGCCTACACTAGATGACTGACGTTTCGAAGCTGACCAGTAAGCAGCGAGGGAGTGAAGGGCGGAACCCTCTGGGGAACTGTCCGCTGATTGGATTACGGCGTTGACAGACCGTTAGGCTGGCCAATCACCGAGCAGCCCGCTCTGCTCTGGGCTTCCACTCTGTTGTGAGCAGTCGGTTCTCGCTGTCTCAGTGACCGGGCGCTCCGCCGGCAGACAGGCGCAGACATGACTTCTACGAACACTTTCCAAGGCATGGAAACCGCTAACAAGCCCAGTTCTAGGTGAGACCATGCTGGGGATTCGTTATGTCCTGCTTGGGGGCGCGTTGGGGAGGGTAAGGTGACAGCCTTTTAACTGCGGTATTTGCAGGCGTTACCGCAGGGCTGCGTGTAAAGGGCAGGAAGGGTGGACCTGGAGTCAGGGTTGTCATAGACACAAGGATAGAGTGAAAAACTGAAGATTTTTGCAATATTCTTTGCTGAATCAGACACTTATCACTATATCTGGCCATATTGAGATGTAAATTTCCACCCGTAGCAGATTGTAGCGACTGCAGATCATTTTGGGGATCATTTTTCCACCAGATCTTGTGCTTTAGCGATTTTCCATATGAAATCGATGTGGCCGTGAAATTACCATTCATTTTTAATATATATATGTATATTTTTATAGATTTTTTTTTTTTTAAAGACATTTTAATTATGGCTTATTGTGTTGCGATAATGGGTGTGTCCCTCAGCATGTACGCTATATTTTTATGCAAGGTTTATGGTGTAGAGAACTACAACTCCCAGTGAGTCCCGACATCCGCATGGCATATGCTGCTTGCAGCCCGTGAAGGGTTAAGTCTAGTAGCCTGCATCTCCCCTCTGTCTGGCGAGCCATGTGCAGACTATTGTCCCCGAGGAGATGCTGCAGCCCGGCCCAGGCTTTTGTTCTGCACAAGGTGTGTGACGATCGGGACGCCCGCCAGCTCTTGATGCCATTGTCTCCTTTCTCGTTTTCACGCCCATTGTGCGCTCGTTAAAATGTCAAAAAGAAAATTGCATGCTTAAGAAATTGGTGCTTGTCCTGTAATAATTTGTCTCATCTGTAATCATCTACCTGTCTGGAGGGATTGCATTATAAGCAGTTGTCTGTCCTCTTCAGCCGTTGCCTTCCCTTTTGTCTGCATGTGGCAACACCCCCCTATGAGAGCCAGCGCCGAACCCGCGCCTGTATGCTGCTGCCAGCCAGCGCTTTTGCTCTCCTGTCCCTTTAATAGGGAGTTGCGCTGTGAGCAGTTTCCTAGTGTTATTAGAATTAGCTACTGTTACATACAGTGACCTGACATTGCCTGATAAGCAATTGTCCAATCTCCTAATGGTAAGATTCTGTTCAATGCGCGTTAGAGCCTCTGTCTCTGTCCCATATGATTAAAGATATTAGCGCTGTCTGCATGCAGGAAAATGGCGGACATGACGACGAGACCCCACCATGGACACAGTCGGTGGGGTCTGTCCCGTGACACAGGTTGAGTTCTGGTTCACATTCTGTAAGAACAGACAAATGTGGCTGCCTTCTTCCAGAAACAGCGCCACTCTTAAGAATGGTCCGCGGTGAGTACTGCAACTTAGTCCTATTCATATGTCTGATCTTTTTGTTCTGGAAGGAGAAAAGCCGCCATCAGAGGTGTTTGGCAGCGGCTCACCGCTAACGTGTATGGCCAGCCTAAGACACCCTTCAGACCTGGCACTTTCTAGACCGTTCCCTGGTGCATCAGCTTAGATAATGGTCAGTTTCATACATAGTTTTTGTTTTTCTTTTCAAAAGTGCTGCATTTTTTTTTTGTCCCATAATATTTCTTCAGTCCTCTGAGGCCACGTTTCGAGGTCCTGTTTCTTACATGGTCTCCTTGGGAGACTGACTAATCTCCGAAGCCCCCCTCTTAGTTTCGTTGTCCTGGGCTGTTGTAGTGCTGCCAATAGGGACTACATGTTTCGTGGTCCTGTTTCAGTTACGTGGTAGTTTTATGGCCCTATGGAGACTGTCTAATCTTCGAAGCCCCCTTTTAGTTTCCTTGTCCTGGGCTATTATAGTGCCGACAATAAGGACTACGCGTTTCAAGTTCCTGTTTCGGTTACATGGTAATTTTCTGGTCCTGTGGAGACTGACTAATCTCCGAAGGCCACCTATTAATTTCCTTGTCCTGGGCTCTTGTAGCTCAGACAATAGGGACTAGTGTTTTGAGGCCCTGTTTCAGTTACATGCTAATGTTATGGCCTTGGGGAGACTGGCTGATCCCCGAAGACCCCTCTTAGTTTCCTTGTCCTGGGCTGTTGTAGCTCTGATGATAGTGACTACGGGTTACAAGGTCCTGTTTCGGTTGCTTGGTCATTTTATAGTCCTAGAGAGACTTTCTAATCTCCGAAGACCCCTCTTAGTTTCTTTTTCTGGGCTATTGTAGTGCTGATGATAGGGACCACGTGTTTTAAGGTGCTGTTTCAGTTACGTGGTAATTTTATGGTCCTATGGAGACTGACTAATCTCCGAAGACCACCTCTTAGTATCCTTGTCCTGGGCTATTGTAGCTCTGACGATAGGGACTACTCATTCCGAGATCCTGTTTGGGTTACATGGTAACTTTATGGCCCTGGGGAGACTGACTAACTCCCAAAGACCCCTCTTAGTTTTAGCGCTATCAGGACTGTGCACGTCTGGTTGTTTAAGCTTGTGCACCTCCTTCCAGGCTTTGTCGTCCATCATCTTGTCAGGTTTGTGTGTATTAGAGAAGTAGACCTCTGGGCCCTTCCATCAGTGTTTATATAGTGTGCTGTCTATATGCCCCTCGCACACTTCACCGGGGTAAACCCTCACACGCAGCGCTCTTGGAGGGTCCTCGCTTGCAGGAATGTAGAAATCTTTCATGTAAAAGTATCAGGATGAATGATGACTCTAAGAGCGAGGTAATCCAAAGCCCATTACTTCACGCCGGTATTTACAGGAGAGGTCTTGTAAGATGTAAGCTAAGTGGGCTTTGTGTCAGGATCGCCCTCATAAAGAGGGTAATGTATATCATGCTGTCACGGAGAGAGGACCCGACAGTCTGCCCTAAGGGCTCAGGCACATGAATGTATTTTTTTTCCCCTGTCTGTTCCTTTTTTTTTTTTTGGCCCGTATGCATAACCATTCACTTCAATGGGGCCCCAAAAAAAAACGGAAATGACTCCATGTGTGTGAGATAGCTTTAAAGGGGTTGGCCGGACCCTAGATATCGATGACCTATACCTGGTATCTAGAGCCCAGACAACCTGGACCACATTGTCAATCTTCTATTGGAGGCAGAGACGTATTTGGGAAATGCTGGTCCTCTATGGATTCTTGAGTCGGGGGAACCTATATATGATATTTTCACCCAGTGCCCAACATCACAACAAGATATTGCAAAAATGCCAACAAGATATTGCAAAAATAATGCTGCCATAAATAAAGAATATTTTTTTAAAAAAAATCATACCGCCATTAATAAAGAATATTTTTGAAAAATAATACCGCCATAAATAAAGAATATTTTTAAAAAATACCGCCATAAATAAAGAATATTTTTTTTAAAAAATACCGCCAAAATTAACCGCCATAAATAAAGAATATTTTTTTAAATAATACCGCCATAAATAAAGAATATTTTTTTAAATACCGCCATTAATAAAGAATATTTTTTTAAAATACCGCCATTAATAAAGAATATTTTTTTAAAATACCGCCATTAATAAAGAATATTTTCTTAAAATACCGCCATTAATAAAGAATATTTTTTTAAAATACCGCCATTAATAAAGAATATTTTTTTAAAATACCGCCATTAATAAAGAATATTTTCTTAAAATACCGGCATTAATAAAGAATATTTTTTAAAAAATAATACCGCCATAAAGAATATTAAAAAGATACTGCCATAAATAAAGAATATTTTAAAAAATACCGCCACAAATAAAGATTATTAAAAAAAAAATTATAATACCGCCATACAGTGTCAGTATACCAGAATTAGAACATTGACAGGAAGTCGGTGCATCTACATGCTTGGTTCATGTAAGGACACACATGTACGTGTAGTCACACTTGATATTTACATGCACACACTTCTAGATGCTCACACCTATCCATGCATACGTAAGCACGCTCACTACATACACATGGCTGCACATGCTCACAACATTGTTTTGAGGTTGCACACGCCCAAGTGGTTTGAGAGCCCTGTCACAGCAACAATGTTTGGGAGTCATCAAGTAACCTTTGGGAGTAACCTTGCGTTACGGTGTGTACATTTATAAATGGGACATCATACCCAGACGTATTTTGGAACATTGGGCCTGCGGTGAGGTCCAGATTTACGACCCTGACGCGTGCACAGAAATGTAAAACCAGCTCCAACATGTACTTCTGGATTGATGTTTTTTTTTTCTCTGGTTGAACCTCGTCTCCAGTGAAGGAGGACCCCAAAGGTGGTGGTTCCTCAAAGACCTAGCTAGCAGGAAAACTTTGGGTGTTACCCATAGCAACCAGTCATTATCCAGTCCAAAAGACTGTAGAAGGACATCACATACTAGATGTCTACCATCACACTTAATATCTACACCAGTGTTACCCAACCTATGGTTCTCCCATATGCACCAAGACTACAACCTCCAGCATGTGGCGACAGCCTGAAACTTTAAGTACGCTGTAGTTTGCGGCAGCTGAAGAGCCACAGATCGGGGAACAATGGTCTACCACTGTCCTCCTCCATCCGTTGTGATGGTGGGAAGCTCACCTGATACCAAAAAAGTATTCAATTGTGCTGACACTGCATTGGGTCACCCAACTGTTGGTGGAGAACATATCTGAGCCATCTTCTACAACTCAACTTTTTGGGCATAGACACAGCGTCCACCTAAAAAAACACCTAGGCTTACAGGAGCTCTACAGACATTGAGGTGGACTCGAAAGAGTGCGAAGGAAAAGGCTTCTACCTTGTCTCTGGGGTGGAAGACTACTTCTGTTTTTGTAAAAGGTCTTGTAAACCAGGCGATGATGCCCCATGAATGGACCTCCCCCAAATGCAGATCAAGACCTGTTCCGTGTCCATCACTCGCCACACTGTGGGCTCTGGCGTTGTGATGGTTAATTACGGTAACGCTGTCATCAGCTTTGTAAATCAAACACGCGTCTGACAGAACAATGGCTTCACCTGACGCCGTGTTAACGCATTTCACGCTTGGGGAGATGTCACCACCACCTCTCAGCTGGGGTGGGACGACTTGCAGGACAGGAATTGGTACTCTTCTCGGCAGACTGTTGGGTTTTTTTTTACCCTTGTCGAAACCCAAATAATTTCTGGCCGTTTTTTTTTTTTTATGGTAGCCTGATCTTAGGCGATGTTCACACTACCATTAAGGGTTTCTTTGGAGCCCCCGCTGGACGTTTCCTCAGTTTTAGTGGCAGCAGTAGCGCAACGTGAAGCACTATTCGTGCCACCAAAACAACAGAAACCTCAATAGATCCTCAAGCCTCATCTTCCAAGGAGCATGGATTAGCCGGGGTCCTGGAAGACTGAGGGACTGTTGCTGAGTAGCTGTCTGTTTAATGCTGGAGGTCCATGTCCAGTGACATCACGCCTCTCCTGGCAGTCATGGCCACTGGAGTACTCACCATTCCGTGTCCTTGCGGCAGTCCCCGTTTCTTTCCTCTTGCTTGTGTGCCCCTATGGGGTCTTGAAGGGCCAGCTCCCACATGGACTATTCAGTATTAAAAATCTGTCCCCATCCTAAGGCAGCGTTTCCTGGGGTAGGTGCCTGAGCAATATGGTTCCTAGCTTGCCTAGTTCCTGCAAGGGTTTTCTGTTTTGTGTGCTCTGACCTGTAGATCCTGTGCCACCTGTCCTGATCTTTTTCCTGATTACCGTAGTGCATGAACTCTGTCTCCCCACCGTCAGAATTGATTGCTGTCTGCAGATACCCCCTTTTCCTCCCCTTTCAACAGTCTTGTAAACTAGTTAGTGGCACGTATATAATATGGGTGTAATGTTTGGCTTACAAGCCGCCATTGGCCTTGTCCACTGTGTGTCTCTCCGACAGAGTGCAAGCAGCTATTCTCCCGCCAAACCTCGTAAAGGGGTTTTCCTGAGGATGGGTCGTCAATATTAAAATCTGTCCCCCACCCTAAGGCAGCGTTTCCTGGGGTAGGTGCCTGAGCAATACGGTTCCTAGCTTGCCTAGTACCTGCCAGGGTTTTCTGTTCTGTGTGCTCTGACCTGTGCTCGTTAACCATCTAGATCCTGTGCTGTCTGTCCTGATTTTTTTCCTGATTACTGTAGTACATGAACTCTGCCCGTTCTGACCACATCTAAGCCTGTCCTCTTGCCGACGAACCCCAGCGTGTTTTGACCCGCTTGGGTTAGCCGTCACTGAATGAGGACCACTTCTAGAGGTAGCAGCCTGGTGGCCCCTGCTGCGAAGTCCAGATCCCTATATTGGGATAGCAGGGGACCACATAGATAACACCCCTAGGAGTGGCTCCGTGGCACTGTGTGTCGCTGCATGACAGGTACCTAGAAAACTTGCCAAAAATTTATTTGGGTGTATTTTTATGCACGCATTGATCACGCCAGATGAGTGCAGTTATTTTGCCCATTTCCACGTATCCCTCACCACCGCCATCTTGGGCAGAACGGGAGACAAGACTCAAGCACAAGGCGATATTACGGTGTCTCGAGGCCTCAATCCACATTTAAGTTGACGTCAGTTCTGTTTTCAGCTTCATTTTTGCACCTTGCGGTTAAGCGCCATGTGATCGCTGAGCTCTCGTCTCTTGCACGCCCCCCCCCTGCATTTAACTATCTCAGGCCTGCAGAACAGGGAACTACTGATAGTAATAATGGGAGGAATTGAGGGTTGTAGTGCAGAAGATCTCGAGCAGCCAAAGCCACAGAAGATCTTTCGTGGCTAAAGACCTGGAAGAAAGTGCACGTAGCTGGATAGATTTCTAACCTCAAGGAAAGCATGGCGCCCCTAGACTTCAAGGAATGGTTTTCTCCAAAATCCCCTCCAGCCCTTATTTAAAGGGGATTTCTAATCAAACGTGACCGTTCTTCCTCCTCCATCTTCTTTCTCTTCCACTTCCTCTATGCATCGACTGGCAAGAAAGTGAAATATGGCTATTGGCAGTGATTTGCTAACGACGGGTTGTGCCAACTGTTAATTAAAAAAGGTAAGAAGCCCGCACGACGAAGATGTTCACACTTGGGTTCCTGAAGAATGCGTCCATTGTGTACAACCCTTTAGAGAGAAGCTGTCTCCTCTCCTGACAAGTCTATTTTAGTAACTGCTCACATTCCCCATGTAATCACAATTATTTTGTGTCACTCCTCTATTATTCCTACTAGAAGTTTATGAATGAATTGCAGTCTGCAATAAGGGACCAGTTGGGAAAACTGGCAGAGCTGATTGGATAGTGTCAGACTGTGCAGGGACACCCCCCAACTGGTAACACCCAGCTGGACCTTTACTTCAGACTGCTGTCAATTGATTCATATATTTCTAGTAGGAATACTAGAGGAGCAGTACAACATATTCATAAGAATGGATGCTGCAGAATTTTTATTACATGGGGAATGTAAGTAGTTGCTAAAGCAGGCATGTCGGGAGAGGAGACAGCTCCTCTTTAAAGGGTTGTATCACAAGCTCTTCCAGGTGGCACCCCATAAAGGAGCATCCAGCGGGATCGGCTGTTACAAATTCCTGCGCAAACTCTCATCTGTGTCACCTCCTGCAGAATTGTTTGCTGTCAGCAGATGCCCCTTTCAGCAGTCTTGTAAACTAGTTAGCGGCACGTATATAATATGGGTGTAATATTCAGCCAGCCTTGACCACTGTGCGTCTCTCCGACAGAACCTCTTAAAGGGGTTTTTCTGAGGATAGGTCATGTGAGATTTCGGTGAGGAGAGCAGTGATGTCCGGGAAAGGTGGCCACTGTTGGCCAGATCTGCTGCTTTCCTCCCAAAACAGCACCTCCCCTATTCACAGGTCGTGCACAGTATTGCAGCTCAGCCTCTGACTCCGATGGAGCAGAGCTGCAATACCGGACACTTACCATGGACGGCGGAGGTGCTGTTCTAACCCTGGAGAACCCCTTTAATCGCGGCCTACGGGAAGCGTTGGGAAGGTCTTGCAAGAGAGACCCTGAGCACTTGTGACGAGTGGGAATGCCCTCGTGGCACTCTTTAGCTAATTTGCCTAAGGCTAGTTTCACACTAGTGGCAGCACGGATCTGGCGGGTGAAGGGTCCCGCCGGATCCGTGCTGCCGCAGGTGCACATGTGGGGCCGGATTCAGATCCTTCACTCAGGACTTAGGGTAATTTTACACTAGCGGCAGCACAGATCCGGCGGGTGAAGGGTCCCGCCGGATCCGTGCTGCCGCAGGTGCACGTGTGGGGCCGGAGCCGTGTTCCGGACCCATTCTCTTTAATAGGGGCAGCCCGCGGATCTGGCTGCAGCACGTTAACCCCTGCTGAGAGGCAGCCGCAACACATTGGATCCGTGCTGCCGCTAATGTGAAAGTACCCTAAAGGATTAAAGTTCATCGCTCTGAACGGCCACAAAGTTATCCCTGGGACAAGTGCGAGGAAGCACCCAGTTGGGGTCCATCATCTGTCAGGCTCCCATTAGGTAGCACGCCATTAGGAGTCATCGCGTAGCTTAGGACTTCCATTTCCTAAGTCGTTGAGTCAACAGAAGAGCCGCGGATGAGACAATGGACGACAGGGTGACAACGGCGGCTTTTAGGTTTTTCCTGTTTCCTATGAAGGACGGGAGGGGTGAGGGGGAAGCATCATGTGTCTTCTGCTGAACAGGCTCCTCATTGTGTAGAAGAGGAGTTCTCCACCATCACACAGGCTTCCGACATGGCACAGCTCCTCTTATCTCCTATGTGCTCACATTTTGGAATTTTTGCACATTGGGGGGGTAGTGTGGAGTCTATAGGATTGACCCTTGCTGTGCACAACCCTTCCTAAGTGAAGACTTTCCTTAGGGACCTCAAGTGTCTGTCGTCTTTAATGGCTGATTCCTCTATTGATTTGTCTCAGAGGCTTTTACGGAGATGTCACTTTGGGGAATTCCTCCGTCATTAGCCCAAATGGAAGGCGGAGGTCAGACGAGGCCTCGTACTAAAGAAGAGGTCAGTCACCGTAACCTCTGACTGCTGGTTAACCATAAAGTACTATTGATTCTCTAGGGTTGGCCTTGTTCAGGGTTAATGGGGGTCTCTGGCCTTTTGTAAATTATGTCCATGAAGGTTCTCGTTCATCCAGGTCATAGTAGTAACTGGACCTCTTGTGTTTGCTCTTGGAGACTGGCTTTATCAATTGGAATGGCTTATACAAGAAATCTTTGGCATGAAATACTGGTGACTCATGCTTCAGTCAGCAGAATCTTTTTTTATCACAATCAACACGAGGACTTCATGGAGGTAAATTAGGTCTTTTTGGACATAGGCTTCATTGATTTGGGTCTTAAGAGCAGATCTTGAGGGCTTTGGGCCATGGTGCCGATTATTTCCCTCATTGCCACGTGTACAGTCCCTGTGATCTAATACAAACCCTACAGGTGCCCTTTCTGCTCAGTTCAACCAGCTTCACGTACAGAAACCTGGACCCTACAGGTCAGTCTATATCTATGAGGTGTAACACAGTGGTCTCCAATCTGTGCCTCCAGGTGTTGCAAAACTACAACTCCCAGCATGTTTTGCAGCAGGTGGTGGAGTCCACCGGTGTAATTGGTCCTGAAGAGTGACAAACAGGGTGCCGCATTCCTGCTCCGCCGATGTCTAGGCTTGAGAGGAACCCCTTCTAGATGGCCCTCAGCCCATACCATTACTGTATCACTGCATGTTTGGCCATGAAGTTCAGGGTAATCTTGAGGGAAACCCACCCTGAAGACCTCACGAGACTCTGAAGAAGCAATGGGTTTGATCCTATAATCCTGCACTTTATCCAGAATACTCTTCGTTGTTCTTGCGTGTACTGAGCGATGGAGGCTTAAGCAGGAACCTCATAAATTCGGCAGGAGGTCTAGCCATCTACATGTGGTTACTCTACCGGACCACGAGGGGGTCTTCCACTGCTTAAGGTGAGACTTGATGTTGCCATCATACATCACCCGGTGTGTGGTGCCACACAGGCCCTGTGTACATGAAGTATCCGTATGTATGAGACCTAAAGCTTTACATGTGTGCCAACTCCACGGACTAGGGCTGTAAACGTCTATTGATGTTATGTAGGAGAGGGAACCGTGCAGCCCTGAACCATTGTCCTTACCTCCTTGCAAGATCCACTCTAAATAGCAGGTCACAACTTGGCGACGGTCCCTGACTTAACGAAGTGCTGGGGCCTAACCAAGGGGAACTAGTAACCAAAGTCAAGTAAACCAAAGTCAAACACTGGAGATGATGTCGGATAACAAGTCTAGAGTCTAATAACCAGACAGATAAAAAAGTACGATACCAGACCGCCTCAGAACCAGGAAGATCTGTCTGAACCAATAACAGCAGGCAAGGCATAGTCCAGGAATCAAAACCAGATGAAGCAATGGTGTGGTATGAAGACCATTTCACAGTCCAGCAGTTGCCTGACTAAATAAGCCTCACTTCTTGTCAAATGGGACGCCATGAGTCATGTGACGTCATCACGCCGGCGCTCCTGTGCACGGAGGCCCGGCCTGGTAGGGACATTACAATCGACCAGTGGTCTTCAACTCATGGACCTCAAGCGGTGGTGAAACTAGAACTCCCAACTGCTGGAGAGCCACAGGTTTAAGACCACTGGTCTGTAGTATATGGGTTATAATGAAAGGTCAGATGCTGTTTTCTGCCTCGCCGTGGGCCCCATCACCTCCGCTGCCGCAGCTGGGAAAAGTTAGAGCCGTTTCCTGTGTAAATAGCTGAAATTCGCAGGATTTTTCTTCTCCATGTTCCAGCTGTGGTTTACTACACGGTAGGACGGACCTTCAGGATCTGTTTACATCGTGTTTTCTCACAACTTTTTTTTTTTTTTTTTTTTTTTTTTTTTACAGCAAAACCTCAAAAATTTGGTCCCTTTTCAATACAATTTCTGTACTTTGCACCTAGTTCCATGCATATTTCTCATTGCTTCAATGCTCTGCTCTGTGGGGTCGATACATATGTTGGCCGAACCCGACTTGATGGGACCGGCCAACCCTCTTATGCATATGGGGGTCTCCTAGCTCTTTCCTGATGACATGCCGAGGTCGGAAGACAGATTGGGCATGTTTGCTGTCGGGGGTGGATTATCGTGCAAGACTAAAATCAGTGCATTCCCATCCAAGGAGCCAAGCATGCATGTATGCAGGGGGGGGTGTCTGGCTGATAGCTGCATACAGTCCGTGGCACTTGTAGGTAAAGGCTCAGACTCCGTGACATGACTTTGCAGACACCAGCGAGTTGTTGCTTGCGACTCGGGGTGTATTCACACTCGTCAGATTCTGACCAGTTCCGATCTTCCGCATGGGCTTGTCTTGACCACATGGCTTCCTGCAAGTCCTGCTGACATGAATGGGACAGTCGCGGACATTTCTGCCTGTGACTATACCCTCGTAGACATCTGTAACCTAAGCCGGCCTGTAGCTAGTATACAGGAGATATTACTAAACTGTGCCCCACCTCAGCCTTACATTAAAGGGTTTGTCCAGGATTAGATAAACATGACTGCTTTCTTCCAAAAACAGCACCACCCCTGTACACAGGCGGTGTGCGGTATTGCAGCTCTGCTCTATTGACTCCAGTGTAGCTGTGCTGCAATACCAGGCACAAGCCATGAACGGGGTGGTGCTGTTTTTTATTTATTTTTTTTGAAGACAGAATCCATGTTTTTCTAATCCTGGGCAACCCCTTTAAGGAGCTGTTAAAGGGACATGTTCTGATCTGATCAGAAAATTCTGATCCGCCTGATTGATTTCATTTTGCTCAGCTTTGGGTTATTACAGAGTAAATCTGCGGTTCTCCTTTAATTTGGATTTCTGTACAGGAGGTGGCGGTTGCACGTAGTGGACTTGGTCCGCTGAATGTTTGCATAGTGTCTGCATTTTCCCCTCCCCCCCACGGCCTATCAGCATCTGCTTTTAATATCTGGAGGTCCTTGTACACGGTGACACGACTGCCAGCACATCACTCCGCAGGCACTACGTGAGCCAGGCTTATCTAGTGCCGCCTCCACCACTCCTCCTGTCAGCAGCAGCCCTCACGTAGTAACTACCGTCACTGCGGTTTTTCCTTATAAAACCAGCTGCTGCTATCAGGGACCCCCTATGTATATAAATATATCGGGACCACTGCTGCTGCCACCCCCCTCCCTATGGCTGATAACGGAGGACAGTAGATGGCACATTGTAGAGTTTCGTTACATTGTTTCCTGTGACTTTGCTCTCGATACATGTTTTAATGGCAGGATCTGCTTGCTGTCTGTGAATGGAAACCTACGAACATGAAAATATCCAATTCTAAAGCCTTGTACCTGCGTGGACCGGAACGTAGACAAGGATGTTTCCATTCACTGACAGCAAACACGCTGAAACAGAATATATTTGAAAGTGGCAGAAATGTGTGACCGTCACAGAGAGGTGCCCTTATACAGTTAGATATTACCTGCATTAATGGCTCATCTAGGGTTTTAACATTTGTGACCTCTCCTTCTATGTTATTTAGGGTTTTGAAGCCGCCGGGTGGAGGATCAAGCTGCCTATTTGGGAATGCCGATGAAGCTGCTGCACCAAGACGACAGAATAAGATGTCCTCTAACATTTTTGATGGACCTGCAGAGCCAGAAAACGTACAAAAAGAGGATCCAACCCGCCGGGTAGTCTGTCTGTACGGTCACACCAACAGCATTATTTATGTGGATGCCTAAAGTGGAAAAAGATCAGCAACATAAAAAAAAAAAAAAAAAAAAAAAAATACTTATCCTGAGTTAATCCTGTTATATACTCAGAAGCATTCACTCACATATCTGCAGGTGCAGTCACTGTGTACATGCATTACATTACTTATCTTGAGTTACATCCTGTATTATATTCCAGAGCTGCACTCACTATTCTGCTGGTGGAGTCACTCTGTTCATACATTACATTAGTTATCCTGTACTGATCCTGAGTTACATCCTGTATTATACCCCAGAGCTGCACTCACTATTCTGCAGGTGCAGTCACTGTGTACATACATTACATTACTTACTCCTGTACTGATCCTGATCCTGTTACATCTTGTATTATACTCCAGAGCTGCACTCACTATCCTTCTGCTGGTGGCAGTCACTGTGTACATAATTACATTACTTATCCTGTACTGATCCTGAGTTATATCCTCCAGAGCTGCAGTAGTTATTCTGCTGGTGAAGTCACTATGTATGTGCATTACTTACCAGCAGAATAGTGAGTGCAACTCTGGAGTGTAATACAGGACGTAACCCAGGATCAGTACAGGATAAGTAATGTATGTACACAGTGACTGCACCAGCAGAATAGTGAATGCAGCTCTGGAGTATAATACAAGATGTAACTCAGGATCAGTACAGGATAACTAAAGTAATGTATGTACACAGTGACTGCACCAGCAGAATAGTGAATGCAGCTCTGGAGTATAATACAGGATGTAACTCAGGATAAGTAATGTATGTACACAGTGACTACATCAGCACAGAAGTACATTGGTGCTCAGTGAGGGCCTCTACAATTGAGGATAGCAGGTCTCTGATGTATTATGGAGGGCTGTTTGTTTTCCCTGCAGGGACACAGCAGAGCTCAGGAACCGCACACAAGGCTCCTTCTGGGGAGGGGGGGGACTCTTGTACCTTGAAGGTGGTAGCTCATAATAATGAGTTGTGAGGAGATTGTGCTGTGTTCCCGGAGCTGGCTCGTTACCATGTTTGCAGGGTCTCAGGTTTCACTCCTATAATCACCAGGTGCTATTTGTACAATGAATATTTGCCTCCTCACTACATGGAGGCTGGCCGGATGAGGCCGCTATTTACAGATGACGAGCCGCTGAAAGCCTTGGACAGGACAGGACTAGTCTGCTTGGAAACTTGAGGAGGTTTTTTTATATATATATATAACTAAAGCTTTAACTCCAAGAAAGATGTAAGTGGAAACAGAATTCTCTTTGTACTTGGATATGCCCTAATAGTTCCAGGAATCCCCATTAGTTTGTGTGGAGGAGGGAAGATTAGCGACTACTATGCATGTCTGGCACCACTCATCCTATAGTCAGGGGCGGGGTGAGGGCACAATAGAACTGGGAGTGAAATTTAGACATAGTTGATCTTTTTCTAGCAGCCACTAGAGGGAGCTGAGGAGCTTGCTGTATACTGATTGGGTTTTAGCTCCCTCTAGTGGTGGCAGCTGAAATTTTATGATTTTATTATTGGAGCTGTGTATCAGAGCTGTGACTGTGATAAAGGTATATTAAGAAATTCATCAGCAGATCCTTTTGGAACAGATCTGCTCCCTAGTTTACATCATGAGCTCATCTTGGGTGTATTTCTTGAGTGCTGCCTGACGTAGGGCAGAGGTTTGGGGGATCACCCAGTGAGAGGCGATGGGAGGACTGGGGACTGTGCTGAGCTGGCACTGGTGGAGCTGGGTCTTGTGTCAGCTACCGAGATAGTCCAAGGCTCCTCCTTGATGGAGGAAGACGTCTTCTAAGTCCGTCCAGATGTGTGGATAATCCCCCTGGGTGTGGATAATCCCCCTGGGTGTGGGAGAGGCTGGCTACACAAAGATGTATCAGGCGGCTGCAGCACATCTTATGTCATTCTGTGCAGAGCTGTGATTTCCTCGCTTTTGGCCTCCTGTCGGGGGGAGGAGGGTTTGGGTGTAATGCAAACACATCCAGGAACTGGCCAGATGTGCAAATATCACGGGGGAGCCGGCAGATTTACGGCCTGCGGCGTGGGAGGTAGAAGGTCTCCCACCAGGACCTCCAGCAGGTCGTGATCCGTGTTCTGCAGCCATAAATCCTCCAGCAGCAGGAATGAACGCAGCGGCCATTAGGTTTCCACCAGCACAGTCTGGAGGGGGCCTGACTGTCCCGAGGGCAGACTTAGGCCTTCTTCAGCACACGTAACCATTGATTATAATGTGTTTGTTCACATATCAGTATTCACAAATCACAGAGACGTGAGCTACTTTGGTCGCCCATTGAAGTCTATTGGCCCGTGAAAAATCACTGACACA
The DNA here is from genome assembly GCA_900303285.1 of Rhinella marina. NCBI lineage: Eukaryota > Metazoa > Chordata > Amphibia > Anura > Bufonidae > Rhinella > Rhinella marina. The sequence goes on along the minus strand of ONZH01004911.1, from coordinate 11,263 downwards.
AATGGTATTCGTGTTGCATCTGGAACACTGATGACAAAAAACAGACACACGGACCAAAAACGGATCCTTCACAGACATCTTCATGGATGAAACACGGGCTGATTTATTTATTTTTTTTTACATGGAAATGTAAATGATGCCTTAGGATGCAGGCACAGGACCGTATGTATTTGGCAGATGTGCAAAAATACGGATGATGTCCATGTTGCATTTTTTTATTTTTTGCGGATCCGTTGGAGCAAAACCTATTCTTGTCTCAAAAATTGACAAGAATAGGGCGTGTTCTAACTTTTTTGCAGGACTACGTCACGGACAAATGGATGTTGACAGCATACGGTCTGCTTTACACATTTTCCGCGGCCCCACTGAAATGAATAGGTCCACATGCAATCCGCAAAAACTGTGGATCGGATGTGGACCAAAAATACGGATTAATGGGGCCTTAAAGGGGGTTGTCTCACTTCAGTAAGTGGCATTTACCATGTAGAGGAAGTTAATACAAGCCACTTACTAATGTATTGTGATTGTCCATATTGCCTCCTTTGCTGACTGGATTCATTTTTCCGTCACATTATACATTGCTCGTTTCCATGGTTACAGACCACGCTGAAATCCATCAGGGGTGGTCGTGCTTGCACAATATAGGAAAAAGCACTGGCCTATGTGCGTTCTCATGGTCTCGGCCTCAAGAGAGGTTGACGCTTTTTCCTATAGTGTGCAAGCACGTCCACCACTGATGGATTTCAGGGTGGTCTGTAACCACGGAAACGAGCAGTGTACCATGTGATGGAAAAATGAATCCAGTCAGCAAAGGAAGCAATATGGACAATCACAATACATTAGTAAGTGCCTTGTATTAACTTTCTCTACATGATAAATGCCACTTACTGAAGTGAGACAACCCCTTTGTGGCTGTGACAGTAACAAGATTTAACATCTGCCACATGAATGCAGCGGGGACCCCTGCCGATCACAAGAACAGTGATCCCCAAATCCTGTGTTGAATTCCTGACCACCGCTCTGTTCCCTTCTGTAGGACTGGAAATACTTCAAGGCCAGCTGGATCACTGTACTGACCTGCGCTTTGCTTCTTCCCCATAGGTGGAAAGACCAGTATCTTCCAGGGCCCGGAGCCTGTAAAATCGCCCGTACGGCAAAACCCCCCTGGAGGAAAAGGCAGCGATATTTTTGGTGATGCCCAGCTGCCAACAAGCCCTAAGGCGCATCCTAATAAACCTAAGGTACGTCCTACCGTGCAGCACATCCGCGTGTGGTGAATATCGGGGTCACTTCAGGGATGAGCGTCCATCACCATTGTTTATCGTATACGAGATTATCACTTTCTCTTCTGTTTTGCAGGATAACATCTCATTAAAACTGGAAGTTACAAATACCCCAGCACCAGGTAAGTACCTGCAGCCGCTGCCGTGGGTAGGTAACTCCCCCTTCTCCAGTAGGGAGTTACCTGCCCAAAAAAGATTCAAAAAAAGTCTGCTTTCTGGCAGAAACTGCGCCACTTTTGTCTATAGGCTGCGTCTGGTATTACAGTATACGCTGTAATACCAGGCATAGACTGGACAAGAGGGGGCGCTGTTTCTGCAAGGAAACCCGCCACAGATGTCTTAAAGGGGTGGTGCAAGAATGGGGTGGGGTAAGCTTGCTTACCTGCTACACTTCGCTGGGCTCCCTCGCTGCAAACATCCGGTATGATGTGGCAGTGACCAGATCCTCTGGTATCATGTGACCATTTGTCATGACGTAAGGGGAGCCGGCGATGTCAAACCAGATGTTTACAGAGAGGGAGCCCACCCAAGCATCGAAAGCCTGGAGATGGGAGCCGATAAGTAAGCTGCCCTTTAAGTTGGAGAGGTTTGCCAAACCCCCACCCCTTATTCTTGCACAACCCCTTATAAATACATGGTACAAGACGGGCAGGGTTTTCACACCGACCATAGCAATGATCTTTGTGTAATGATCGCATTGACCAGATCATTATAGGATCTGCAGAAGAAAAAAAATTGCCATTGATATAGAGCATGAAGTCTTCTAGCAATGCTAAGACTACAACTCCTAGCATGTCCTGTAGCCAGGCTCCTGCTGCGCAGTCATTATTTTTATACTGCCTCCTCTCCAGCCTGCGCTATTTTAGACCCTGTGTGTAATAGCTGAATATAGACACGGCCGTAGACTAGCATCCACCGCACTGCTGCAGTAACAAGGGAAGGCAAAACATACATAATACAAAAAAGCATGAAGTCTAAAAATCCACATACAACCTAAAAACAGTTATGCCTTACACCACCATCTATCTGCTCCTTGCTTACATACCAAAGATATGTTGGTGAGGCGTAGGGGCAGATAGAATGGACTATGACTGCAGGATCAGACTACATGGAGGATTTGTTTCTAGTCTGTTACCATGGAGACATACAGTTCTTTCCAGTCTACATGGAGGATTTGTTTCTAGTCTGTTACCATGGAGACATACAGTTCTTTCCAGTCTACATGGAGGATTTGTTTCTAGTCTGTTACCATGGAGACATACAGTTCCTTCCAGTCTACATGGAGGATTTGTTTCTAGTCTGTTACCATGGAGACATACAGTTCCTTCCAGTCTACATGGAGGATTTGTTTCTAGTCTGTTACCATGGAGACATACAGGTCCTTCCAGTCTACATGGAGGATTTGTTTCTTGTCTGTTACCATGGAGACATAGTTTCTTCCAGTCTACATGGAGGATTTGTTTCTAGTCTGTTACCATGGAGACATACAGGTCCTTCCAGTCTACATGGAGGATTTGTTTCTAGTCTGTTACCATGGAGACATACAGGTCCTTCCAGTCTGTATGGAGGATTTGTTTGTAGTCAGTTACCATGAAGATATACAGGTCCTTCCAGACTACATAGTAACAGACTACAAATCCTCCATGTAGTTGTAGATTTGTTTGTACTCTGTTACCGTGGAGACGTATTTTCGTAGTCTGTTATCATGGAGACATACAGGTCCTTCCAGACTACACATAGGGTTACCATGGAGACATACAGGTCCTTCCCTTTAAAATTAGGGTTGTCAATGTGCAATAATCCCACCCCCCAGTGACATATAACCTTATAACTATTAATTTTTGTTTTTATGTCCCTAATTGAGTTGTGTTTCTTTGTCCTTGCAGTGAAAGCGGATCCACCAGCACCACCACCACCACCACCAGCTCCCGCCCCAGCACCAGAAGAAAAAACACCAGTTGCCAAAGAAGAAAAAGTCGCGGTGCCAGACCCAGCTCTTGCAGCACATGAACCACATCTTGGTCCCCGGCCAAGGTGTCACAACAGAGTCCTGAACCCACCAGGAGGCAAATCTAGTGTCACTTTCTATTAAGTTACAATGACAGAATTAGCAGGGTGACCCAGGAGACGAGCGGCTCTACAGTGTGAGGACACCATCAAACATTAGTTTCCCGAAACCCTTTTGAGTGCGACCTGAAGTGCTTACTAGTCACGCCTGAGCGGAGTTAATCTCCACCTTAATTATGGGCTGATTCATTTCTTTACATACCTGTCTCCTGATACAGAGGAACAAATCCCCTGCATAGATATAAAGTGAAATAATATAATTTTGGTTACCTATAGCCACCACTAGGGGGAGCTTACTGCATATTGAGTTCAATCATGTATGCTGCAAGCTCCCTCTAGTGGTGACAGCAGGTAGGCAGATATTTTATCATTTCACTATGTCTATCCAGCGCAATTAGAGCACTTTCTCAGAAAACATTGTGGCGGAATTTTAAACCTACTTAGATAAAAAGAAATGATTATTATTTTATTTGAATTTTTTTTGCAGTATGACCATGAATATTCAATTAAACACCCACTTTTAACATATTTAAAATCATGATTTTTTAGTTCTCACATTGAGATGATGTAAAGCACTGCTGGTTTTCTGGACGTACAGACGGGTGGCAGTCAGTGTGCTTGGAAATAGTCCATGTCCTGAGCGTACCCGCTGTATTGTTTGTGTGGATTTTGGCTCTCGGTCATATCCTGCTGATTCTGTTACCTGTTCTATTGCCTTCTGATCACCTCAGCTTTTAAACAACAGGTGCTTGCGCCCGCCCCATACACTGCCCGGAACAACTTTAAATCATTTGGCAGGAACATTCTGGGAGAAACAAAATGTATTCTCTCTTAAGCCTGTTTTGGGGTGTTGGGGAGGGGCATGACAAGTGACTTCAATAAGTACATGTGTCATGCTCCACCCCCTGCACATAAAAGTCAATTCCTTTAAGGGTATGTAAGGGGAATGCCAGCTCTCCATCAGCATGTAGCTTATTTAAGGGGTTATCCCATGGCTAATGTAAATTATGAACATTAGAAATCATATAGTACATGACAATCTCTAACATGGAGCCCTGTACCTCACATGGATCCATAGATCCATGCATTGCTCCAGTTATTCTGCAGCTTAGGGGGCATGTCCTGTCTGCTGCAGTTGAAGGATGGAACTGATCATGTGCGTCCACCAGAAATTTAAAATAAAGAGCAAACAGCAGGTGGCGCTATATAGATTATCATTATTCAGATCCAGGTGCTGGTTTAAAAACTGTAGAATATTAATTCATGGGACAACCCCTTTAAGTTTGTAGAGTGCGGTGCAAGCAGTCAGCCATTTTGGGGAGATATAACCCTAGTGCAGTCTCCCTGCTGAATTCTTAAAGGAACACTCCTGCAAAACTAACACTTGTCAAGTCTAGTGCGGGGCCTCACACAGAGATTCAAAGATTAGAGAGAGCCCCAGTTTTCACTTTGAAATTCAGTATGTCAGCTGTGCCTACCCTATATCGAGTACAGGAAGGGGGCGCCACTGCTGGGGGAGGAAATCTCATTGCTCTAATCTTGTATTCCCTGCATTTTTATCAAAACAGGAGGTGGCACCCAATGAACATCTATACCTTGGGCTAGAGGGTTCAAAGAGAGAAAGGGGGGGGGGGGGTTTGCGGTCTTCTAGGAGCTAAACAGGTGAAATGATTTAAAGGGTTAAAACGAAATGTTTGTCTTTTCCCCCCTCTTATTCACAGATTGTCTCTGCTATTGCAGTTTTCACTCAAAGGAGGCTGAGCTGCAATACCAGACACTACCCCATGGACAAGAGTGGCGCTGTTTCAGGGGGAAAAAAAATTGCCCCGTTTTGTTGGATAAACCCCATTTTAGTAATTTTTTTTTTCTGTAATGTTCCCACCATACAACTCATCAAGTCAATAGAAAGTGATCGTCTGGTTGTGAAATCAAGGACCTATACAGTACAGCCCAGAACCCCGCAGCCTACGATTGGTTCGTCTGATGTCACATGACATTGAAAATAAGATTTAAAGGGATATTCCCATCTGGACATTGACATCCTATCCACAAGGCCTATAGAAGTGAGTGGCTTGAGACACACGTTTGCAGCCACCTCTGCATTAACGGCAGTGCTAAATGGGGCCCTGTATTGTATGATTTAAGTGCGGGGCCCACTCCTAACAGACATACATGGGCATACCTGTCGATATACATAAGTGTCCATAGTAGGAAAGGCAGAGCAACCACACAGTCCCTCATCCCAGGTCCTGGCAGGTCTTCTCCCCATCCTCCCTTACATAGGTATGCTTGGCTTGGCTGAGAATGCAAGGCTGATCTCCCTCGGCACAAAAAGGATCAGGCAGTTGGACTCCAGCATGCCTGATCCTTACATCATTAGCAGTCTGGGGAGAGTCGGGGCGGGCTGACGTAGGTCTGATGTGTATGGCCAGCTTTAGAGCCTGGGCTTGTCTTGTAATTTCGGTTTTCCTCTATTCTGAATGTACAGGTCCTGCTGATTCGGCTGCGGCAGGCTTCATCTCTTACATTTATACTGTTGTAATGCACCTCTTAATAAACAGTGTATTTTGTTAATGACTTTGGCTTCTGTGTGTGTGTCCCCTTCCCCCTCCTCCAAATAATCCTCATACACCATAATGAGTTTAAAAAACTTTAATTATAAAATCAAAATGTCATTAGTTTAAAAGTCATTTCCCTTGTTCTGTAGCTGAAAGTCACTTAGTAAAATGCCATTTTCCCCCCAAATTCTGGTAATTGTGTCAGTAAGGGGCGTTCACCCCACTGTATGTATTTTGCGGTCCGCACATGTCTGTGTCGTCTGTGTTGCATCAATTTGTTTTTTTGCAGGCCCACTGATTTCAATGGGTCTGTGGGCCGCAGTTGCAGCCAAGAATAGGATATGTTTTATCTTTTACAGAACGGACAAAATACGTACAGTGGCGTGAATGCCCCCTAAGGGGTAGGTCAGAGTCCTGCCACCTTCTCTGTCCTTCAGTTAGTGTTTGCACCCCCTTCCTCCTAAGGCCAGGACTGGTAGCTGGGCACAGGCTCCTCAACTCCACTGAATTGTTGGAAAGCATTTAAGACAATTATAGGTGAAGCAGAGTTCATTGGAATTGGCGAACAAGGGAAACCGCCGCCAGATGCCCATTGACTGTAATGAGGATCCGGCGGTGATCTGGCAGGACAAATACCACTGCATGCAGCAGTTTCTGTCCAGCTGGCATCTACGCCGGATCATCTGACAAATGTGAATGCATCAGATCACCTCTATGTATACTGCTGGGACCCCCTTCCACTACACAAGAATGAGGGTCCCATGTCACCTGTTTGAATGGAGCTGCGGTCACGTGTGTGCGAACGCCACTCATTTCAAACACGAGGCATGGGACCCCAAGCAATCGGATGCTTATCAACACTAATTCTTGCCTGTGCAAAGCTTGCCAAGTTAGTCGCTGACACGCTAACACAAATGGGCTTGTGGCATTTACGGACATGCACCAGCAGCACTGCTACACGGCGATCGTCCCCGTCATCCTCTGCATCAGTGTTGGAGTGTAGCTTCCCAGGTAACACATTCCCTTTGGCTTTGCACAGATGGGAGAAGGAGAGAGATTACCATCTAGTGGTAGAACTGTGGTACTGCATGCATAATACTTAGACCCAATAGAACTTCGATTTTTGCTATTCCTGGTTCCAACTTGGTTCAGTGTCAGTCCTTTTAGAAATCTTAATTTCTGATCCCGTTTTATCAAGTTGACAGTTTTCCACAAAGGAACCATTATTAGACCAGTATGTATAGATCATATATTGCACCGTAGTCTGTTCGAGCCCTCGGAACTGAAGTTATTAATGCCTTGTATAACCCAAAATGACATTCGAGAAAACTAGTGAGAAACTGCTTCCCAGCAGCAAATCCAGTGGTTTTTACCTACTAAAGCACCCAAATAGATTGGGACCGGTTATGGGATACAGCCCTAGCTTTCTTAAATGTCACCTGCTCCAGATTAGTAATTAGACGTTATCCATTGCTTCCTTATGTCCATAAGGCCTCTTTCACACAACAGTATTTTTTGCGGATAGGATGCGGACCCATTCATTTCTATGGGTCTGCAAAAAATACTGACAGCACACTGTGTGCTGTCCGCATCCGTATGTCCGTTCCATAGCCTGCAAAAAAAAAAATAGAACATGTCCTATTCTTGTACGTTTTGTGGACAAGGATAGACATTGTTACAATGGATCCTCAAAAAAAAACGGATGCCATACGGACCGCAGAACACAACGTTTGTGTGAAACTAGCCTAATGCTGCTATAATACCACTCGTCACCAGTGCGTTGTAGAGGTACATAACGGATACCCTGGGTACCTAGAAGCAATATTCATCAGGTCTTGGCTAGTTGATAGACCTCTAATCATCATCATCATCATCATCCTCCTCATTAAGCATAGGGATTCGTTCAAACTTGTCCCAGGACTCTTGCTCTGCCTGTGGTCGTCTCTTTGTCATTTTGTTCAATGTTCCTCCCTGGAAAAAAATAAAAATAAATTAATCAGAAAATCCCTTTCCTTTAGGAGCTGATGTGGTGGCCCCGGACACGGCTGACTTCTCATGCACATGTGGGGACATTTATTAAGGCTAGAATATAACACATGTTTGCGCCACAATTATTAAGATGCATGTCTGTGCGGCAAAACGGAAATCTACTCCAGCAAAGGGAGCTGGTTTAGATTTCCAGTATAATCTACGTCAGTTTCCTGGTGTTGATTATAATAAATGTGCTGCGTCGCATATAGTACCCCACACACACACTTTTTGGAAAAGAAGCAAGTGGAGCTCTAAACCCCTCAAACTGCAACTTTTTGATGCCAGCTTTCTGGCATACAGGAGATATTTAGTTCTCCCCCATAGAATGTCACTGTGGACTGGCACACAGTCGATGTGCCTCCCTTAGAAGCAAGCAGTACACCATTGTCCCCTTCCTCAAAGACTACATGTGAAAGTTCTCCAACTAAGGCCTCATGCACACGAACGTGTGCCGGCCATGCCTGTATTGTGGGCCGCAATAAACGGGCACCGGCCGTGTGCAGCCCGCATCACAGATCATGGACCCATTCACTTCAATGGGTCCGCGATCCAGAAGATGCGGAGCGGAGGCACGGATCGGAACACCACGGAAGCACTACTTTTTTGCGGTGTGGACCCCATTCAAGTGAATGGGTCCGCAATCCGCATGCGGTGGCCCCACGGTCAGTGCCCGCGCATTGCGGACAGCCGTTTGCGTCCCGCAGCACGGGTACGGCTGTCACACGTTCGTTTGCATGAGGCCTAAGGCTAGGGCTACACAGCGACACATAGTGCTCAACTACACGACGACAGCTTTTATAACGTAAGTCTATGGTGTCGCACTGCGACATGACAGACGCAGAAAAACAGAAAAACCCATCACGGATGGAGTTTTTGCGACTGCCGTTGCCGCAGTCACAGCATGTCGCAGTTCGACACCATAGACTTACATTATAAAAATTGTCGCGCGACAAATGTCGTCGTGTAGCCCTAGCCTAAAGCCCAAGACACAATACGGGCACAGACTTCGGGTAATTTTTGGGTCAGTGTAATGCAGATCCCAAATACAGTCTTGTGCATGAAATGTCAGACTGACCAGATTCTGCCCAATTACCTGTTTCTTGTCCACTATATTTAAGGTCACGGAAGTGACTATACAGGCGATGGTATTTCCCAGCATGAAAATCATCATTTGTTGCCATCGCCACAGCGGGATCTTGGCTTCACTGCAAAGAAACAAAGTAAAAATAATAAAAGAACATTAGGACGCAGCAATGTATTAGCACTGCCTTATAATAATAGAAGATGTATAAATCAGTCACCCTGAGTTTAACCCTTTCAGCCCAGGAGAGTTTTCTGTTTTTCTGTTTTCATTTTGCGCTCCCTGCCTTCACACAGCCATAACTTTTTTTTTATTTTTCTGTTCACATAGCTGTATGAGGGCTTGTTTTTTGCGGGACAAGTTGTACTTTCCAACTCCACCATTTAATATTGCATATGATGTAGTGGGAAGCGGGGAAAAAAAATCCAAATCGAGTGAAATTGCAACAAAAAAAAAACTATTCGGCAACAGTTTTACAGGGTTTTTTTTATTTATGGCATTCGATGTTCATTAAAACTGACCAGTTACTTTCATTCTACAGGTCAGTACAAATCCGGCGATATCTAATATGTATAGTTTTTATTGCATTTTGATAGTGAGAAAATAATTATAAATTTGGAATTTTTTTTGCCATATTTTGACCCCTATAACTTTTTGGTATTTATGTGTACGGAGCTGTATGGGGGCTCATTTTTTGCGGGGAGATCTGAAATTTTCATTGATACTATTCTTCATTTATAATTTTTTTTTTTTTTTTAGAAAAAAAAGTGACAAAAACGGTGAATCGGCCATTTTGATGCTTTTTTCCATTTTGCATTGGAGTCTATAATGATTTTACTACTTTCCTATGGAGCCCTATTACACACAAGGGTTCCATAGGATAGACTATGCAGCAGCCTCCTGTCATTCACTATGACAGGGGCTGCTGCAGACACGCTCCGGCTCCTTTGATCGCCACAAGAGGGAGCTGGAGCAACACCAGAAGTGCGCGCTTCCGGTGTTTGCCACGCTCAGATGCCGTGGTCAGGATTGACCGTGGCATCCGAGGGGTTAAATGTCCGCGATCGGCATGTATGAATCAGCAGTCCACCTGCGGCTATGGCGCCTGCTCTGCTCAGGAGCGGGCGTCATCTTTAAAGACCCATCCAGCGCCGCTGGTCAGGAAGGGGTTAAAGCGAGTGTGTCACTTCCAAAATCAGTTACAAAGCAAGCATATCGCCATGAAGGATAGGTGCCCCTAAACGGAATGTATCCGTATCTTTTCTTGTGAAAATCCGGTCCTCTAAGGGTGCATTCACACGACCGTGTCTGTTTTGCTTCCACGTGGCCGATCTGTGACATACGGATCGCAGCCCATTGAAGTCAATGGGTCCGCATTGCCCTGCAGGTGTACACGGCCAGTGGACACGATTGTGTATTAATCTTTATGCAAATAAGGCCTCAACCGTATTTTTGTTCCGCATTTTTTATGGATTGGATGCGGACCCATTTTTTTTTTCAAAGGAGCCAAAAAAAAAAATGCAGACAGCACACTGTGTCCACATCAGTATAAATAGAACATGTCTTATACTTCTCCTTTTTGCTGACAAGGATAGGACATCTCTACAAAAGGAGAAAAAATGGTGGTATGGCCGGTATATGTGTTTTGCGGACCGCAAAATACCAGGGTTGTGGAGTCTGACTCTCTCATACATGGCGCATGTTTAAGCGATAACTTTAAACAAACTTTGCATAAATCAATAGTACAGATGTGTTATGACAAAAAAAGTTTGTAATATATGTTTTACTAGGTAGCTTTACTCTAAACTTTCAGTATCGGGCTTTTCTCTGGGTACAGCTCACTAAGGGCCTGTTGTTGCCCATAGCAACCAATCAGAGCTCCCCTTTCATTTCTCCAGAGCACCATATGAAATGAAAGGGGAGCTCTGATTGGTTTCTATGGGACAGTTTTCATACACAAGGCCTGAGGTGTTTTACATCATACTGCTTTACAGTCTAGAAAGTGACACTACTAGCAGTGCTAGATAACAAAGGCTTGCCAATGGCTTCTACACCTAGAGGACTTTATCACATGTGTGTTTCTGAATTTGAGATGTTAGAAAACAGTTTCCCCCCTTATATTCTATGTATAGCATATAGAAGCCATCAGAGCAGCTAACCTTTCCAAACATGAGCTCCAAGGAAACATAAAGCATACAGAGAGAACATGCACTGGACAAGTGATTTATGCACAGTTTATTGAA
>ONZH01004910.1:0-35248 GCA_900303285.1 Rhinella marina | reverse complement strand
TATTTTAACTTCATCGGCCCACAGGACTTGTTTCTAAAATGCATCAGGCATGTTTAGATGTACTTTTGCAAACTTCTGACCCTGAATTTTTTTGGTGAGGATACAGGAGGGGTTTTATTCTGATGACTCTTCCATGAAGGCCATATTTGTGCAGGCATCGCTAAACAGTAGAACAATGTACCACAACTCCAGGGTGTGCTAAATCTTCCTGAAGGTCTTTTACAGTCAGTGTGAGAATTTGATATACCGTATTTTTCGCCCTATAAGACGCACCGGCCCATAAGACGCACCTAGGTTTTAGTGTAGGAAAATAAGAAAAAAATATTTTTCATCAGATCCTCTTATCAGACTGCCCATAAATTTAAGGACATCACATCAGACCCCCATATCAGCCCCCTGTGCCCCCATACCATCTCACTGTGCTCCCACCAGACCTCAGATCAGCAGAATGTGCCCCCATCAGACCTCAGATCAGCAGAATGTGCCCCCATCAGACCTCAGATCAGCAGAATGTGCCCCCATCAGACCTCAGATCAGCAGAATGTGCCCCCATCATACCTCAAATCAGCAGAATGTGCCCCATCGTACCTCAAATCAGCAGAATGTGCCCCCATCATACCTCAAATCAGCAGAATGTGCCCCATCATACCTCAAATCAGCAGAATGTGCCCCCATCAGACCTCAGAGCAACAGTATGTGCCCCCATCAGACCTCACATCAGCAGAATGTGCCCCCATCAGACCTCAGATCAGCAGAATGTGCCCCCATCAGACCTCAGATCAGCAGAATGTGCCCACATCATACCTCAAATCAGCAGAATGTGCCCCCATCATACCTCAAATCAGCAGAATGTGCCCCCATCATACCTCAAATCAGCAGAATGTGCCCCCATCAGACCTCAGAGCAACAGTATGTGCCCCCATCAGACCTCACATCAGCAGAATGTGCCCCCATCAGACCTCACATCAGCAGAATGTGCCCCCATCAGACCTCAGATCAGCAGAATGTGCCCCCATCAGACCTCACATCAGCAGAATGTGCCCCCATCAGACCTCAGATCAGCAGAATGTGCCCCCATCAGACCTCAGATTAGCGTTTTGTGCCCCTTCACACCTCAGATCAGCGTCTTGTGCCCCTATCAGACCTCAGATCAGCCCACCCCAGCCACTTAAAGACCATACTTACCTGTTCTGCGCTGCCGCTGCCGTCCGGTCCCACGCTCCGCGCTCCTCTCTCTTCCCTGCCGGCACGCACTATGACCTGACGCTGGACCGGACGGCAGCGGCAGCGCAGAACAGGTAAGTATGGTCTTTATGTGGCTGGGTGGGCTGATCTGAGGTCTGATGGGGGTCCCTACATACAAGTGAGCGCTTCCTTATGAGCGCTTCCTTGTATTCGCCCTATAGACGCACCGCATTTTTCCCCCTACTTTTGGGGGAAAAAAAGTGCGTCTTATAGGGCGAAAAATACGGTATTTTTCTAATTTACCACTAGTGGCCTCTGTTTCACTCACTCTGAACTATTGTGTGTGTTGCACTTCCACTCCTCACCACTGGAGGCTGTGTGTGTTTGTCTTAGGATTTTGCCCTTAACAAAGATGGCCGATGTGTGCTGATTGGAAGCCATCTTGTTTCCTGTTTGAGCCTCTTTATACCCATGAGGCAATTCAAACATTGCTCGAGTATTGTGACTTGTTTCCAGTCTCCTACTCCCCAGAACCGTCTTTCCCAGACCGTGATCTACACTTCAAGCCACACACTAAGGACTACAACTGTACAGTTCAAAACTGTGTGCCTGGCTTATTCCATCTGGCCATTTGATTCCAGCCGTGTTTACCAGTATCGTAACAGTCAGGTGGAGGTTCTGATTTTTCCTTTCTAGCAATGAGCTGTCTCAGAAATATTTCTTGGTCTTCCACAACTTTTCTTGACCTCCACTGTTCCCTGTTACATCCATTTCTTAAGCACATCTTGAACTGAGAAAATGACACTCAGAAGATCATTGTAAATGTGTATATCCTTCTCCTGTTTTTGTAAGAGTGTTGCTTTGAAGAACCCATGGCTGCTGTTTTGGGGACAAGTTAGAGGAGTCTGGGGTATTTATAAACTTGAAATTGGCTTTTCCTAAAGATGATGGTGAACAAGCCTTAACCCTAAGAGGCTATTTAAGATCTGAGACCTTGGTCAAGTATCTGAGCATGCAAATCTTCTTGGGTTCCCATAACTTTTGCAAAGTACTTTATTCCGTTCTTCCTCTAAAATTGTACAGAACCAAGATAATACACTGATATTGCTCAAAATGTTGAAGTCTTTAACTTCTTTAAACTTCATTTTTTAACTTTATTGCTTAAAGAGGTATTCCCATCTTGGACAATGGGGCTTATCACTAGGATATGCCCCCATTGTCTTATAGGTGCGGGTCCCACCGCTGGGACCGCACCTATAATCGAGAACGAAGTGGGGGAGCTCTGAGCCTGGAGGACCCCGATGCGCTCACAGAAATGAATGGGAGCGCACCGCGCAAGTGTGGCCCGCGCTCCCATTCATTTCTACGGAGCCGACGGAAATAGCCGAGCCAGCGCTCGGCTATTTTCGGCGGCCTCATAGAAATGAATGGAGAGCGGCTGCGCATGCGCAGTGCGCCTCCTTCTCTTTTGGGACCCCGTTCTCGATATAGGTGGCAGGTCTCAGCGCTGAGACCCGCACCTATAAGTACAATGGGGTCATATTCCTAGCGATATGCCCCCATTTGTCCAAGATGGGATAACCCCTTTAAAGTTTGTTGCTTAACTGTTCACAGTAAATGGTAATTATAGGTGCCCACATTTTTTGCATGCCACTTGTATGCATCTGTGGGAACAAAAAAAACGGTTAAAGTAAGTTCCCCTCTGTTTTAAAGGGAATGTGTGACCGAAACATTTTTCTGCCAGTTAAAACCAGATAGAAATACATATCCTTATAAAAAACATATCTTTTTTTCTAAGGCTAGTTTCACACTAGGGCTTGGATTTGAGAGGCTGGAAACAGCCTGCCAGATCTCTCTGTATTCTGGCATTGCCCGGAAGCTTGAAAAGTCTCTGTCGGCCCTATTAACTATAATATGGACCATCGGAGATCTGGCCACAACCAGACAAATATGCAGAGAATTAACAAGTAGGAAACCGTGCGCACAATTGGTGCAACACTGCCGTTGTGAAGCTTTTATTTCATGTTGCAACAATATTAAAATATTAAGCAAAATATTGTTGCAAGCACAATGGCCAAAAACTGATTACAAATCACATGATTTGAACTTGCCAGGTATCAGTCTGTTAAATTAAATATTCAATTATAATTTATATCCAAACATGACATAAAATATAGACTATTATAACTGATCGTTTAGACCTTGCACATTCAATGCAAAATCTGTTCAGCTGCATTGTTTCGTTGAAGTAGATTATTGGTTTACAGTATATAAATGCCAGTTAAATATAGCAGCTGATCTGAAGGCGAAGGAAATGACTCAGTCTGATACCTTGTATAGTGCTATAAATGCAGGACCACATGCAGAAGAAAAGGATTAAAAAGGACTGATAAGATCCCAAATGCATCCCATGGCCAATCACGGCCAATCAATAATGCAATGAAAACGAGACTATTCACAATGTATATAGGCAGAAGATAACACTGTTCATGTTTTTGATTATTTTTGAAAGAAAGGAATCAAAGCGACAGTTAATTGAAGAACGTCAATGGCTTCAAGTCTCCCTGGAAACCAAGCCTTCTGTTCAGATTGTTGTTCCTGCATACACACAACTTGTTACCAATCGGAATTAGTAACAGACGAACGGAGAGCTGAATCTGTCATTTAGTCAATGTACAGCACCTTAGTTAGTACTCTTGTAAATGTGTGTGTTGGACAAATTATAAAAGAGCATTTTCACCTGTGTAATTACATGGACATGATACATGCCATTTTGTGTCCTTTTTCCCTCACTGCATACTGACAAGTGTGAATACACCCTAATTCCACAGGAAAAAAAAAACAGTTTAAAAGGTAGCACTTTTAGGGAAAAAATTTTTTTTTTTGCATTACTGCTCTCTGTTAGATTGCATTTAATAGACTTAAAGGGAATCTGTCAGCTCCAACCCCCCCCCCCAAACTAGAGTAAGCAGTATATAGTGTAAGTGAAACCAGGAGTAAAATGCATTAAGAGGACTCCTTGAGTCCTCTCCATTATGTATGTGAGCATGAGAGTCCTTACTGATGGTTTGATAGTATGAAGATAAAAATTGAAGTCAGTGTCTCTTATACACCACTTATTCTAGTTTGGAGGGTGTTTTGGAGCTGACAGATTCCCTTTAAAGAATTGTCCACAATTTCTGATAGATTGTTAGGATGATATATAGGGTGCTTTGTGATGAACTATTGGGCCAAGAGAGCAATGGGCCAAAATATTGTTCTTGCACAGAAGGAATTTGTGTGTGTGTACCTGCTGGACCCTATCAATGTCTATCCCTAGGTGGCAGAATCAAGGAGTCAAATTGGATTTTTTTACTTGTCTGAATTTTCAGTTATCGCTGAACTTAAGGGAAACCTTATTGAAAATCTCATAGCTCCTCTGCCTGGTTAATTCTCCACTCTCTGTGCTCCTCTAATCTTCTTTCTGTCAGTCCCGACACTGTCTAGCCATTGCTTATCAATTTCTAAATATTTACAATAACTTATGGTCGATATGGCTCTGCCTTAATCTCCATATACCTTCCCATACATATTTGCTCCTTTATACCATCGTCTCCATAATTTCTGCCACACATTCTTCATACTCTAGACTTCCCTTTTCTCAACCAAGGGCATGACTATATGGTGTTGCCGTTCAGAGAGTGTGCTTACACCTGGTCCCAGGAGCTTGAGGGGTCCCATAAAGTCTCTCATCTCATATGAAGAGACCAGTACTGTAAATATAGCATGATAGGGGGCCACCATTTTTGCATTGGGATGCTGGAGTTACAAATTAGACTTCTGTTCAATATATCAGACACTCTTCCACCACTCAACCTAAAGGGTTCCTCCAGGCTTTTTAAGAAACCTATGCTTTTTTTAGCCCTATGGAAGATAGATTTATTCTTTGGTTAGTACTTACCCATCCATAGCACTGCTGATGCCGCCATCTCCGCTGCACTCACATATCCTGCAAACGCTTTTGCTTGAGTCCCAATCGGATTATGCACTTGCATAATAGTAAATGCAACTCAACAGGAAGACTCTCTGTGCCGTTTGCCATTAGATAAGAATTAGATAGCCCTTTTTAACTCAAATAATATCATATATATATTAAGTCCACCATTAGTAGAAACACAAAAACAGCAGCACAGCATAAATAGAGTACGGTGCAATTCCTCCAGGTCCAAGGTTATTCACCAAATAAATCCAAAAAATAGAACACGAGGCAGCACTCCAATGTAGTGAAAAAAATGGTGGACTTTATTCACCCAGAATGCAACGTTTCGGCCCGCACAATGAGGCCAATGCTTCAAAAAGGCCTCATTGTGCGGGCCGAAACGTCGCATTCTGGGTGAATAAAGTCCACCATTTTTTTCACTACATTGGAGTGCTGTCTCATCTTCTATATTTGGATATATATATATATATATATATATATACATATTATCTGTCATTACTACCTCTGGGGTTAGGGCCTTCCACAATTTGATTACACTAAGGAAACCTTTCCTGTATAGATGTCTACATCATCTTTACTCCACATATAGCGAATAAAGTCCTTGGAATGAATAAATCATGTCTCACTTCTTTGTATTAACCGTCCATATATATATATATATATATACAGTGCCTTAATTATTCGGCCCCCTTGCATTAATACTTTGTTGCGCCACCTTTTGCTGCGATTACAGCAGCAAGTCGCTTGGGGTATGTCTCGATCAGTTTTGCACATCTAGAGACTGAAATTCTTGCCCATTCTTCCTTGCAAAACAGCTCGAGCTCTTTGAGGTTGGATGGAGAGCGTTTGTGAACAGCAGTTTTCAGCTCTTTCCACATATTCTCAATTGGATTCAGGTCTGGACTTTGACATGGCCATTCTAAGACCTGGATACATTTATTTTTGAACCATTCCATTGTAGATTTTGCTTTATGTTTGGGATCATTGTCTTGTTGGAAGATAGATCTCCGTCCTAGTCTCAGGTCTTTTGCAGACTCCAACAGGTTTTCATCCAGGAATGGTCCTGTATTTGGCTCCACCATCTTCCATCAATTTAACCACTGTCCTGCCCTGCTGATGAAAAGCAGGCCCAAACCATGATGCTGCCACCACCATGTTTGACAGTGGGGATGGTATGTTCAGGGTGATGAGCTGTGTTGCTTTTATGCCAAACATATCGTTTTGCATTCTTTCCAAAAACTTCGATTTTGGTTTCATCTGACAAGAGCACCTTCTTCCACATGTTTGGTGTGTCTCCCAGGTGGCTTGTGGCCAAACTGTAAACGAGACTTTTTATGGATATCTTTGAGAAATGGCTTTCTTCTTGCCACTCTTCCATAAAGGCCAGATTTGTGAAGTGTTCGACTGATTGTTGTCCTATGGACAGACTCTCCCACCTCAAGCTGTAGATCTCTGCAGTTCATCCAGAGTGATCATGGGCCTCTTGGCTGTATCTCTGATCAGTCTTCTCCTTGTTTGAGATGAAAGTTTAGAGGGACGGCCGGGTCTTGGTAGATTTGCAGTGGTCTGATACTCCTTCCATTTCAATATGATCGCTTGCACAGTGCTCCTTGGGATGTTTAAAGCTTGGGAAATCTTTTGGTATCCAAATCCGGCTTTAAACTGCTCCACAACAGTATCACGGACCTGCCTGGCGTGTTCCTTGGTCTTCATGATGCTCTCTGTGCTTAAGGACCCAGGCATTTTTCACCTTAAGGACCAGGCCATTTTTAGCAAATCTGACATGTCTCACTTTATGTGGTGATAACTTTAGAACGCTTTTACTTATCCAGGCCATTCTGAGATTGTTTTCTCGTCACATATTGTACTTCATGACAGTGGTAAATTTGAGTCAAAATATTTCATTCTTATTTATAAAAAAAATACCAAATTTACAAAAAATTTAGAAAAATTTGGAAATTTCCAAATGTCAATTTAAATAACTTTACAATTCACATGTGTCTACTTCAGGTTTGGATCACTTTGAAAATTACATTTTATTTTTTTGGGACGTTACAAGGCTTAGAAATTTAGAAGCAAATCTTGAAATTTTTCACAAAATTTCCAAAACCCACTTTTTAAGGACCAGTTCAGGTTTGAAGTCACTTTGTGAGGCTACCATCATAGAAACCACCCAAAAATGACCCCATTTTAGAAACTACACCCCTCAAGGTATTCAAAACTGATTTTACAAACGTTATTAACCCTTTAGGTGTTCCACAAGAATTAAAGGAAAATGTAGCCAAAATTTCCGAATTTCACTTTTTTGGCAGATTTTCCATATGAATCATTTTATTCTGAGAATAAAGCAAGGGTTAACTGCCAAACAAAACTAATTATTACCCTGATTCTGTAGTTTACAGAAATGCCCCATTTGTCATCGTAAACTGCTGTACAGGCACACGGCAGGGCGCAGAAGGAAAGGAACGCCAGGGCAGATTTCACTGGAAAAAGTTTAAGTTGCCATGTCACATTTGATGCACCCCTAGAGTAGGAAACTCCAAAAAACTGACCCCATTTTGGAAACTACGGAATAAGTTGGCAGTTTTGTTAGTGCTATTTTAGGGTACATACGATTTTTGGTAGCTCTATATTACACTTTTTGTGAGGCAAGGTAACAAAAACTAGCAGTTTTGGCATTGTTTTTATTTTTTGTTATTTACAACATTCATCTGACAGGTTAGATCGTGTGATATTTTTATAGAGCAGGTCGTTACGGACACGGCAATATCTAATATGTATACTTTTTTTATTTATTTAAGTTTTACACAATATTTTTGAAGCACAAAAAAAAAAATCACATTTTAGTGTCTCCATAGTCAGAGAGCTGTATTTTTTTATTTTTTGGGCGATTGTCTCAGGTAGGGGCTCATTTTTTGCGGGATGAGATGATGATTAGATTGGTACTATTTTTGGGGGCATACGCTTTTTTGATCGCTTGGTATTACATTTTTGTGATGAAATGTGACAAAAAATGGCTTTTTTTAGACAGTTTTTATTTTTTATTTTTTACAGTGTTCACCTGAGGGGAGAGATCATGCTATATTTTGTAGAGCAGGTTTTTACGGACATGGCGATACCTAACATGTATACTTATTTTTATTTATTTAAGTTTTACACAATAATATCCTTTTTGAAACAAAAAAAATCATGTTTTAGTGTCTCCATAGTCAGAGAGCTGTAGTTTTTTTTATTTTTTGGGCGATTGTCTCAGGTAGGGGCTCATTTTTTGCGGGATGAGATGACGATTAGATTAGTACTATTTTTGGGGGCATACACTTTTTTGATCGCTTGGTATTACAATTTTTGTGATGAAATGTGACAAAAAATGGCTTTTTTTTAGACAGTTTTTATTTTTTATTTTTTACGGTGTTCACCTGAGGGGAGAGATCATGCAATACTTTTGTAGAGCAGTTTTTTACGGACGTGGAGATACCTAACATGTATACTTATTTTTATTTTTTTAAGTTTTACACAATAATATCATTTTTGAAAAAAAAAATCATGTTTTAGTGTCTTCATAGTCAGAGAGCTGTAGTTTTTTTATTTTTTGGGCGATTGTCTCAGGTAGGGGCTCATTTTTTGCGGGATGAGATGACGATTAGATTGGTACTATTTTTGGGGCATACACTTTTTTGATCGCTTGGTATTACAATTTTTGTGATGAAATGTGACAAAAAATGGCTTTTTTTAGACAGTTTTTATTTTTTACGGTGTTCACCTGAGGGGAGAGATCATGCAATACTTTTGTAGGGCAGTTTTTTACGGACGTGGAGATACCTAACATGTATACTTATTTTGATTTTTTTAAGTTTTACACAATAATATCATTTTTGAAAAAAAAAAATCATGTTTTAGTGTCTCCATATAATAATTTTTCGTTGCACTCTGCTTCTGGCTGTTATAGGGTGCCCACCCCAAATCAACTGAATAAAGTAATAACAGCCAATCTTAAGTTGCTTGTGAATTTTTATTAGTGTTCACGGCATTAAAAGATCAGTGTGTACACACTGATCTTTTAATGCCGTGAACACTAATAAAAATTCACAAGCAACTTAAGATTGGCTGTTATTACTTTATTTAGTGTCTCCATAGTCAGAGAGCTGTAGTTTTTTTATTTTTTGGGCGATTGTCTCGGGTAGGGGCCCATTTTTTGCGGGATGAGATGACGGTTAGATTGGTACTATTTTTGGGGGCATACACGTTTTTGATCGCATGGTATTACATTTTTTGTGATGAAATGTGACAAAAAATGACTTTTTTTAGACAGTTTTTATTTTTTATTTTTTACGGTGTTGACCGGGCGGGCTGGATCATGTGATATTTTAATAAAGCAGGTTTTTACGGACGTGGCGATACCTAATATGTATATATTTATTTATTTTTTCTATTTTTATGTGTTTCTTTATGGGGAAGGGGCTTTTTTTTTATTGAAACTTTATTATTTTTATTTTTGTTAAAACACTTTTATTTAACTTTTTTTTTAACATTTCACTTATGTCCCAGTAAGGGACTTTAACATTTCAGACTCTGATCCCTGATTGAATGCAGCACAATACATCTGTATTGTGCTGCATTCAACTGTAAGCGTCTCACACTGTGAGACGCTGACCGTTGACTAGGAGACCCAGCGCTGTGGCTGGGTCTCCTGGGCTTCCATAGATGGGAGTCCCGATGCCTCTGGGCAAGGCATCGGGGGTTCCATCTCAACCATCGGGCCCCCCCCACCGCCTCCCGGGGACCGATGGCTTTAAAAAGCTGCCGCAATTGCCTTGTATGCCGCGGTCAGCGTGACTACGGCATACAAGGTGTTAATCCGCCGGCATCGGTGTAATCACCGGTGCTGGCGGATACAGCAGAGGCCCGGCTGTTAGTATCAGCCAGGCCCCTGCTGCAGATTGCGGCAGCGGGGCAGCAGCAGCACGTTAACCCTAGGACGAGAATGCTCGTCCTAGGGCATTAAGTAACGCCATATTAGGACGAGCATTCTCGTCCTAGGTCGGGAACGTGTTAAACAGAACCCTGAGACTATGACAGAGCAGGTGCATTTATACGGAGACTTGATTACACACAGGTGGATTCTATTTATCTTCATCAGTCATTTAGGACAACATTGGATCATTCAGAGATCCTCAATGAACTTCTGGGGTAAGTTTTCTGAACTGAATGTAAATGGGACGAATAATTTTGCACGCCCAACTTTTCAGTTTTATTATTACAAAACAAGTTTAAATGATCCAATAAATTTCATTCTACTTCACAGTTGTGACCCACTTGTTGTTGATTCTTCACCAAAAATTTAAAATGTTATATCTTTTTGTTTGAAGCCTGAAATGTGGCAAAAGGTTGAAAAGTTCCGGGGGGCGAATACTTTCGCCAGGCACTGTATATACATGTTAATAAGATTGCCTTTTCCAAGATTAAGAGAGTCCTTCCATCTCATGTAATAATCTAGTTGCCTACCTTTGAAACTTTTCCCAAACTTTCCCACAATAGCATACATTGCCAAGCCTGTCTCTGTGACTTAAATGGCAGCTCTAATCGTTGTTGATGTGCACAGCCCATTATTTTTGTCCCGTCATAAATGTGAAATACTTTTATCATGTTTCAGCTGACAGGGCTTGCCGTGCTCTAAGAATTCACAGGTGTCAAAGGTCCATTGCCTCCTGACTAGAAGAATTATATGCCATTTGTAACCTGCCACAGATCTTAGACCTAGAATTTCAACCGTGATTTATGAGAAGGGGTGGAAGTCACTGAACTTTCCTCAGGAATTCACTTCTACTATAGAAATGCTAGAATGTGTTTTGCCTTGCTATTCAATGACTATAATTAGCCTGTTAATGTTCTGTATATTTATGTTGGAATTGTTACCATTTTGGCTGTTTGCCATTTGCTTTTAGCATGACATATATAACCTCTATAAGACATCCGGTTTGGAACCTAAAAGCCTATCTGTGCATGGTGCAGTAACGTGTAAGTGTCAGCGCATGCAAGTGGAAATGCCTGAATACACTAGAACCATGTTCTTATGGACATTCATTTGCATTTGATGTTGAACTCCAAACCCATATGGGTTCCTGTCTGGTTCTTACTTATCTGATTATTGTATGTCAGCAAACTTGCATTACATTTGCAGTCAGGGGCTGGCTGGGCCGGTGTATGTCAGGGCCGCGGCGGCTCCTGAACTCAATTTTATCTGCATCCTCTAGATGCAGATACAATTGTGCCAGCAGCAGCCAGCGCCGGCGGAACAAGGGAACCTCTGGTTCCCTGCTCCACTGTTCCCGGTGGCCGGCGCACTGATGTGACGTAGGCGGCGCGATATTATCTTTTACACAGCCAAGACAGATCTGTTCTGAACTCCACTGAAAGTCAATGGGGGACGGATCCGTTTACTATTGTGCATGAGTAAACGGATCCGTTCCCATTGACTTACATTGTAGTCATGACGGATCTGTCTCCATTCTGCTCAGTCAAGCGGACACCAAAACTCTGCCAGAGCGGAATGGAGAGGGAACGGAGGCAAACTGATGCATTTTGAACGGATCCTTATCCATTCAGAATGCATTAAGGAAAAACTGATCAGTTTAGGACTGTTTGTGAGACCCTCGGACGGATCTCACAAACGGATCCTGCTGACGCAAGTGTGAAAGTAGCCTAGTACTGGCCCCTACCTTACTACTGGCCCCTGACCTCTAATACTGGCCCCTAAACCCCTACCCTAGTACTGACCTCTAACCCTGGACCCCTAACCCTAATATTGTGTGTGTACGCTGTATTCACGGGGCACTCAGAAGAGGCACTATACATAAAGGGGCACATATAAGAGGCACGTTTTATAAGGGGCACCAAGCATGTGGCACTAGCATTAGGAGCACTGTGTGTGGCACTATAAACAGAGGGCACAGGGCATATGACACTATATACAGAGGGCACAGAGCATATAGCACTACACACAGAGGGCACAGAGCATGTGGCACTATACACAGAGGGCACAGAGCATGTGGCTCTGTATACAGAGGGCACAGAGTATGTGGCACTATAAACAGAGGGCACAGAGCATGTGGCACTATATACAGAGGGTAAAGGCATATGGCACTGTATACAGAGGGCACAGAGTATGTGGCACTATATATAGAGGGCACAGGGCATATAACACTATACAGAGGGCACAGAGTATGTGGCACTATATACAGAGGGCATAGAGCATGTGGTACTATACACAGAAGGCGCAGTGTATGTGGCACTGTATACAGAGGGCACAGAGTATGTGACACTATATACAGAGGGCACAGAGTATGTGGTACTATACACAGAGGGCACAGTGTATGTGGCACTGTATACAGAGGGCACAGAGAATGTGGCACTACATACAGAGGGCACAGAGTATGTGGCGCTACTATTGAGGGCCCTGTGTGTAGCACTAATGCTGCTGTTATATTCAGGGCACAGAATGTGGCACTAAGATGAGTTTGTGTCAGTCTGCAGGGTGCCAATGTGTTGGTAAAGTGTGAAGCCGGAGACATCTTCTTGGTAAAATCTGCAGAGCTGAATTTTAGACGGGAGGAGTCATCATGGTGGCCTGAACCAGAAGGAGAAGAACTCAGGAGGAGATGTCACCTGTAAGTCACTATATGGAAGTGATTATTCTGCTACTGACTGTGTATGATGGGAGCAGTAGTCACCTGGATGATCTACAGCTGATGATGGGTGGTAGCATGCTGTTTTGCACATCAACAACTCCCAGCATCCCTTTACACTTGTTCAGGCCATACTGGGAGCTGTAGTTTCACACCATACAAGGCCATATGGCGAGGACCTGGCTACTCAGATGGTATCTGTACTAAACATTTAAAATCTGGTGATGTATTTATGTAGTGAACTTGGTTCTGGTGCTGTATTTATGTATTGAACTTGGTTCTGGTGCTGTATTTATGTATTGAACTTGGTTCTGGTGATGTATTTATGTATTGAACTTGATTCTGTTGCTGTATTTATGTAGAGAACTTAGTCCTGGTGCTGTATTTATGTAGATAACTTGGTTCTTGTGCTGTATTTATGTATTGAACTTGGTTCTGGTGCTGTATTTATGTAGAGAACTTGGTTCTGGTGCTGTATTTATGTAGAGAACTTGGTTCTGGTGATGTATTTATGTAGAGAACTTGGTTCTGATGATGTATTTATGTAGAGAACTTGGTTCTGGTGCTGTATTTATGTAGAGAACTTGGTTCTAGTGCTGTATTTATGTATTGAACTAGGTTCTGGTGCTGTATTTGACTTATGGGTTTGTTTCTGGTGTTGTATTCATGCAGTGAATTTGGTTCTGGGCTGTGTTTGACTTCTAGGTTTGGTTCTGGTGCTGTGTGTATGTAGAGATCTTGGTTCTTGCTCTGTATTTGTGTTAAACATACATCTGATGCTATACGTCTAATACTATCCATTCACATTTGCGTTTGGGTCACAGATTCTGTTAAAAAGACCGGTCAGAAAAGTTCTGCATGCAAGACTTTTTTGTCCGGTAAAGGAGCAGCATCCTGAGCAGACCCCATTGTACTCAATGGAGTCTCTTCAGCTCAGGAGTTGGTAAATCTGGTCCCTCTAATGATCAGGCTGTTGCTACGGACTCAGCCATGTTCTGTATCTGGGCTCCAACATGAAAACACAACCAGCTGCTGCCTTTTAACTATTTAAAGCCCATTTACCTATACCGCCTTTATATGGTAGGTGGAGTTAAACAGGTTAAGGGTGGGCCGCTACACATGGGCCAGTGCTGTGTGCTTGCCCCCCAGGCTAAAATTTTCCAGCCAGCCCCTGTTTGCAGTACATTTTCACATTGCAGATCTTCCCTGTAGGAAGTTGAGCTGGGAGACCCCAAAAAAGCTATTTCAATATAGGATGTAGTGCATAAAAAGAACATACCCAGAGTGTGCTGGCAATTACAGACACCAACACACTACAAAAACACTTAAATGCAAATGTACACCTTTGGGGACAATTTTTTTTTATTATTGCATTGTACTCATTTGAGCTACATATAATTTTTTAAAATGATCTTAAAAATATGGCATCCCTTTTACTGTACAGAGCTGACATGCTGTAGTGGCAGCCTGTGGATTTTCTGTCTTTTTCCGTCAGACCAGGTGCAGACAGACTCCTTATCTCTGCTCTCTGACATTATAAACACTCATTATAGTTCAGCTCTTATCTTAATGATAAGAATGTGGCTTAAATGAGTGTTTATGACCTCTCAGTAGTTTAAAGATAATGGTTATTAGATGATCGCCACAAAGTGAAAGTGAAAGTACCAGTTACACAGCTAGTAAAACAGAACAGCTCAATATTTTAATAAAGGCCAATTGAAAACATTTTTAGCCAAAAATGAGTAACATGCAACCATTAAAAGAAAATGCCTCTGAGGTGTACATAGCCTTTAAAACTACAATGCTATTTATGTAAGCATTCTCATATTTACCCATAGACATTAAAGTAACATCTGGCTGCAGTTTAAAAAAGAACGGTGAAAACTTCTGTGAAAATGTGGATAATGCTTTCTTTGCTTCACCATATTCTTAGCCCCATAACTTTTTTTCTTGTGTGAGGGCTCATTTTTTTGCAGGTTGATCTATACCTTTTATAGATATCATTGTGGAGTGTGTATGACTTTTTGTTCATTTTACTTAAAATTTTTGTGGGAGGCGAAGTGACCAAAAAACAATGTATCGGCCA
Organism: Rhinella marina; assembly: GCA_900303285.1. Classification (NCBI taxonomy): domain Eukaryota; kingdom Metazoa; phylum Chordata; class Amphibia; order Anura; family Bufonidae; genus Rhinella; species Rhinella marina. The sequence goes on along the minus strand of ONZH01004910.1, from coordinate 20,316 downwards.
TTTTGATTTTTATCCATTTGCTGTATGGGATAAATATTTTTATATTTTAACATTACAGTAGTTTTCATATGCATCAATACGCATGATGTTTATTTTTTAATTATTTATATATTTTTATTTTCAGCTTTGGGGAAAGGGGTGTGATTTGAATATAAATATTTATATATATATATATATATATATATATATATATATATATATATATATATATGAACAAATGTGCAGCAGCCTTGGATAATTCAGGAGGACCAGGGCTCCTGCACACATCATTGGTTTTGACCTCCCAGATGCTATGGTCACATTTGACCATGGCATCTGAGTGGTTAAATGTGTGCGAGCGATGTTTAAAACAAAAGGCTATGGTGGGTGCTGCATTCAGAGCAGGTGCCACCTTTAACCCCTTAATGACCGGGCCATTTTGCACCTTCGTGACCAGGCTTATTTTTGAAAATCTGACATGTGTCACTCTATGTGGTAATAACTTTGGAACACTTTTACTTATCCAAGCCATTCTGAGATTGTTTTCTTCTGACACATTGTACTTCACGACAGTCATAAATTTGAGTCAATATATGTCACCTTTATTTATGAAAAAATCCCAGCTTTACCAAAAATTTTGAAAAATTCACAATTTTCAAAATTTTAATTTCTCTGCTTTTAAAATTGAAAGTGATACCTCATAAAATATTTGTTATTTAACATTCCCCATATGTCTACTTTATGTTTGCATCATTTTGTAAATGTCATTTTATTTTTTGGGGGACATTAGAAGGCTTAGAATTTTAGAGGCAATTCTTAAAATTTTAAAGAAAATTTTCAAAACCCACTTTTTAAGGACCAGTTCAGGTCTGAAGTCACTTTGTGGGGCTTACATAGTAGAACCCCCCCATAAATGATCCCATTTTGGAAACTACACCCCTCAAGTTACTTAAGGCCTCATGCACACGAACGTGTGCCGGCCATGCCCGTGCTGTGGGCCGCAAACTGCGAACTGACCGTGAGGCCACCGCATGCGGATCGTGGACCCATTCACTTGAATGGGGTCCGTGATCCGCATCCGAGGGTCCGCACCGCAAAAAAGTAGTGCTTGCGCTACTTTTTTGCGGTGCGGAGGCACGGCCAGAAACACCACGGAAGCACACCATAGTGCTTCCGTGGTGTTCCGATCCATGCCTCCGCTCCGCATCTCCCAACATTCACTTCAATGGGTCCGCGATCCATGATGCGGGCTGCACACGGCCGGTGCCCCTTTATTGCGGACCCGCCGTATGCGGCCCGCAGCACAGGCACGGCCGGCACACGTTCGTGTGCATGAGGCCTAACACTGATTTTAAAAACTTTGTTAACCCTTTAGGTATTCCACAAGAATTAAAGGAAAATTGAGATGAAATTTCTAAATTTCACTTTTTTGGCAGATTTTCCATTTTAGTCCATTTTTTCTTTAACACATCTAAGGTTAACTGCCAAACAAAACTCAAATATTTATTACCCTGATTCTGCGGTTTACAGAAATACCCCACATGTGGTGGTAAACTGCTGTATGGGCACATGGCAGGGCGCAGAAGGAAAGGAGCGCCGTATGGTTTTTGGAAGCAGATTTTGCTGGACTGGTTTTTAGACACCATGTCCCATTTGAAGCCCCCCAGATGCACCCTATAGTACAAACAATCAAAAAGTGACCCCATTTTGTAAACTACGGGATAAGATGACAGTTTTATTGGCACTATTTTGGGGTACATATGATTTTTAATTGCTCTATATTATTTTTTTTGGGAGGCAAGGTAACCGAAGAATGGATGTTTTGGCACTGTATTTATTTTTTGTTTTTTATCATGTTCATCTGACAGGTTAGATCATGTGGTATTTTTATACGGACACGATTATATCAAATATGTCTACTTTCTTTGTTTCAGTTTTACATAATAAAGCATTTTTGAGAAAAAATATGTTTTTGTGTCTCCATTTTCTTAACGCCATATCTTTTTTATTTTTCTTCCGATCGTTTTGTGTAGGGGCTCATTTTTTGCAGAAAGAGTTGACATTTTTATTGGTACCATTTTTGGGTACATATGATTTTTTGATTATTCATTATTACACTTTTTGGGGCAAGGTGACCCAAAAATTGGTAATTTTGGCACAGCTTTTATTTATTCATTTTTACTGCGTTCACCTGAGGGGTTAGGTCATGTAGAGCCGGTTGTTATGGACGTGGCGATACATAACATGTATCCTTTTTTTATTTATTTAAGTTTTTCACAATAATATCATTTTTTAAACCAAAAAAATCATGTTTTAGTATCTCCATAGTGTGAGAGCTGTAGTTTTTATATTTTTTTGGCGATTGTCTCAGGTAGGGGCTACTTTTTTGCGGGATGAGATGACGGTTAGATTGGTACTATTTTGGGGGGCGTACGCCTTTTTGATCGCTTGGTATTACGCTTTTTGTGATGTAAGGTGACAAAAAATGGCTTTTTTGACATAGTTTTTATTTTATTTTTTTTTCTGTGTTTATCTGAGGGGTTATGTCAGGTGAGATTTTTGTAGAGCAGGTTGTTACAGACGTGGCGATACCTAACATGTATAATTTTTTTAAAAATATTTAATTTTAAAGGTTTACACAATAATATCATTTTTTAAACAAACAAAATCATGTTTTAGTGTCTCCATAGTATGAGAGCTGTAGTGTTTTTATTTTTTGGGAGATTGTCTCAGGTAGGGGCTAATTTTTTGTGGGATGAGATGACGGTTAGATTGGTTCTATTTTGAGGGGAATACGCCTTTTTAATCGCTTGGTATTATGCTTTTTGTGATGTAAGGTGACAAAAAATGGCTTTTTTTACATAGTTTTTTTTTTTTTTACTGTGTTCATCTGAGGGGTTAGGTCATGTGAGATTTTTGTAGAGTAAGTTGTTACGGACGCGGCAATACCTAACATGTCTAGGGTATTTTATTATTTTATTTATTTTTACTCAATTATAAATGTGCGTATTTTTTACGTTTTTCATTTTTTTACACTTTTTTGACTCAGACCCACTTGGTTCTTGAAGATCCAGTGGATCTGATGTCTATATAATACACTGCAGTACACTATATAGTGTACTACAGTGTATTTTTACTTTACACTAAGCCTGATCAGGCTCCTGCCTTTAGCAGGAGCCTGGTCAGGCTTCATATACCATGGCCAGCAGCGATGTCGGCTGTTACATTAGATTGTCAGCTGTATGTTACAGCTGACAATCTAATACCGATCGGCCATCCTGAAAATGGGAGGGGGGGGTGATTGAAGGGGGGGGGTGATGTTTTTACTTACGGGAGGAAGCTCCTGTGGGTGGGTGGGTCGGAGGGTCCGCTCGGCCATCCTGAAAAATTAAAACATAGCAGCGCAGCCCCGATGTCCTCAAGGACATCGGAGCTGCGCTGCTGCACTCTGCGATTGGTCTGCAGACTGACCAATCACAGTGATCGTGGGTGGGGGAGGGCTTTGATTGCCCCCCCCCCCCGAGTGTTGCTGAAAGCCTAAGCTTTCAGAAACAGTCGGCCCTGCGATCCTGTCACCCTGCACTTTGGCAGGTTGACAGTTAGAAGCCATGACGTGCCTGTACGTCTCAGTGCCTTAAGGCAGGGCAGCCCATTACGTGCAGGCACGTCATGGTGCGGTAAGAGTTTAAAGTCCTAACCATCAACGTATTCACTGAAGTCAACTGACTTCTAAAGGTACATCTACACACCATGGATTTACTGTAATTTGCTGTCCCCAATGCACGGGAACTATCCTTGTGACTGCAGCAGACTGATGCAGACCCATTCAACTTGAATAGGTCTGTGATCCGTCTGCACTGCAAAAAAAATCAAACATGTTCTATTTTGTTGGACGGTGTGGAGGCACGGTTCCTTGCCTCTGTACCGCATCGCTTCTTCCGGATTGCAGATCCATTAAGTGAAGGGTCCGCATCCGTGATACGGTGTGCACATGACCAGTGCCCTTATATTGCAGACCAGCTATTTGCGGGCCTCAATATGTACATGGCCGGTCAACAGGATGAAAAAATGTGGTGTGAATCTTACTGTTGGTTATTGCTGGACATTTATGGGAGTAGAATACCATCTGCTCAGTCACATTGTGGTTGCCGGTAAGCAGTGTGATGTAACATGTTTTAAGCTGATTTTCTAAAAACAATGACACATAGGTTTTGCTTTGTTTCTACATTCACAATTTAATTTAAGCATGGTATATGTGGTAACTCCCTTCTATAAGATGAAAGATAAAACTGCACCACTCTTTCTGCTGAAGGCAATCACAGATCAGAGTTTACAAATGACATATCTCATGCTTCAGTAATATTAATTTTATGTCCATTATTTTTCCAACATCACACCTATTTGTCATCAATTCCATTTCTCTGGCTTAAGAAAAGATGAAAAATGAGTAAAAGCTGAGTGGACAATATTGACTAATCTTCATTAGACATTCCTGATATAAGGGGTCTTAGTGTTGTCCACGACCATTACAAGTGCTCGGTAGTTACAGAAAGTTTACTGTTGTACTTGACCCATCTGTAAATTCTCTATAAACTTTTATTGCATGCTAATATGGCTCTAAATCAGAGGCATAACTTGAAGTTCCTGAGCCCTCACCTACTATGTGCTTTTTATAGTACTTTGTATATGAGGCATCCAGGAAGACTGCTTCCTTTATATCCCCTGTAGGTACGTCCTACTCTAGATGTTGGACTGAACCATGGGACAATTCACCTCCTCCAGGAATAAGGTTTCATTTTAATGGCAGCCTGAATCCCTTCCAAGTTTAACATTTAAAATAAATCTTTATCTTGGTATCTGTGAACCTAGACAGAGATGAGATAGGAAATAATTCTTCTATCTTGGGAGAAGTTAAAGGGGTTGTCTCACTTCAGCAAGTGGAATTTATCATGTAGAGAAAGTTAATACAAGGCACCTACTAATGTATTGTGATTGTCCATATTGCTTCCTTTGCTGCTAGATTCATTTTTCCATCACATTATACACTGCTCGTTTCCACGGGTTACGACCACCCTGCAGTCCATCAGTGGTGGCCGTGCTTGCACACTATAGAGAAAGTGCTGGTCTCTTTGGTGGCCGGGATGGTGAGAGTGTGCATAGGCTGGTGTTTTTTTCCTAAAGTGTGCAAGCACGGGCACCGCTGATGGACTGCAGTGTGGTCATAACCATGGAAAGGAGCAGTGTATAACGCAGTGAAAAATGAATCCAGCCAACACAGGAGGAAATATGGACAATAACAATATATTTGTAAGTATTAAACTTTCTCTACATGATAAATGCTATTTGCTGCAGTGAGACAACCCCTTTAATATCAACATATTGCACATTCTGCTCTATTTCTTCCAAACCCTCCCGATCCTCTTACTGCATGCGTTCTTTTCTAAGCTCTGTAGTTTAGAAGGGAAGATAAACATCTCTGATCAGTGAGAATTATTCTGTGAGGGCCTATGAATGAGGGCAACCTCTCCCGTTCCCACTGCTTGTCCTATTATAAGGCAACCTCTACCTTCCGCAAAGTGGATTCATTTCATTATGCTCGAAGCCAGCTTTGATTAGACTTATGCATGCCCAGTCAAACACACCCTTGTTGGCACTGCATTGATATAAATCAGAAATAATCTGGCAATTGTCCCATAGAAAAATCTTCCCTTTTGTAATCACACAGGCCTTGATCCGTCTGACATATCTTACTAGTGGTGGCCCCCCTCACACCCATTATCGAGAATGAAACTTTCACCTTGGGACTTACCAGCTCTTACATAGTTACATAGTAAGTTGTAAAAAGACCTAAATCCTCCATGGAAAATAGAAATTTGTTCAGCATCATACTTTATTTAGTCTTGAAACTTGTAGAAAAATGTCAAATCAATTTCGCTTACACGTTTTTGGTGGGCAACCACTTTTAGGCACAGCATTACTAAATCCTCTGAGAGCATGTTCCATAACTTTATGGTCTGGAATTCTCTCAAACCTGAACAATATCCAGTATTTCACACTTTGGACTCTCATTTCACTTAGCCTTGTAGACACCTCCATAAAACCTCACACTGTGTTACAGTGATAGCCTTTCTGCGTGTATTGAAAGTTTCTGAAATTTTTAGCAATAAACTTATTATATGCACTTGTTGAGAGAGAATTTGAGAATTTGTTGAGTGTCGTATCTATCTGAACTACCGTTCAAAAGTTTAGGGTCACTTAGAAATTTCCTTATTTTTGAAAGAAAAGCACAGTTTTTTTCAATGAAGATAGCATTAAATTAATCAGAAATACACTCTATACATTGTTAATGTGATAAATGACTATTCTAGCTGCAAAAGTCTGTTTTTTAATGCAATATCTACATAGGTGTATAGAGGCCCATTTCCAGCAACCATCACTCCAGTGTTCTAATGGTACATTGTGTTTGCTAACTGTGTAAGAAGGCTAATGGATGTTTAGAAAACCCTTGAAAACCCTTGGGCAAGTATGTTAGCACAGCTGAAAACAGTTTTGCTGGTTAGAGAAGCTATAAAACTGACCTTCCTTTGAGCTAGTTGAGAATCTGGAGCATTAATTTTGTGGGTTCGATTAAACTCTCAAAATGGCCAGTAAAAGAGAACTTTCATGTAAAACTCGTCAGTCTATTCTTGTTCTTAGAAGTGAAGGCTTTTCCATGCGAGAAATTGCCAAGAAACTGAAGATTTCCTACAACGGTGTGTACTACTCCTTTCAGAGGACAGCACAAACAGGCTCTAACCAGAGTAGAAAGAGAAGTGGGAGGCCCGCTGCACAACTGAGCAACAAGACAAGTACATTAGAGTCTCTAGTTTGAGAAATAGATGCCTCACAGGTCCTCAACTGGCAGCTTCATTAAATAGTACCCGCAAAACGCCAGTGTCAACGTCTACAGTGAAGAGGCAACTCCGGGATGCTGGCCTTCAGGGCAGAGTGGCAAAGAAAAAGCCATATCTGAGACTGGATAATAAAAGGAAAAGATTAATATGGGCAAAAGGACACAGACATTGAACAGAGGAAGATTGGAAAAAAGTGTTATGGATGGACCAATCGAAGTTTGAGGTGTTTGGATCACACAGAAGAACATTTGTGAGACGCAGAACAACTGAAAAGATGCTGGAAGAGTGCCTGACGCCATCTGTCAAGCATGGTGGAGGTAATGTGATGGTCTGGGGTTGCTTTGGTGCTGGTAAAGTGGGAGATTTGTACAAGGTAAAAGGGATTTTGAATAAAGAAGGCTATCACTCCAGTTTGCAACGCCATGCCATCCCCTGTGGACAGTGCTTGAATAGAGCCAATTTCCTCCTACAACAGGACAATGACCCAAAGCACACCTCCAAATTATGCAAGAACTATTTAGGGAAGAAGCAGGCAGCTGGTATTCTATCTGTAATGGAGTGGCCAGCGCAGTCATCAGATCTCAACCCCATTGAGCTGTTGTGGGAGCAGCTTGACCGTATGGTACGCAAAAAGTGCCCATCAAGCCAATCCAATTGTGAGAGGGGCTTCTGGAAGCATGGGGTGAAATTTCTCCAGATTACCTCAGCAAATTAACAGCTAGAATGCCAAAGGTCTGCAATGCTGTAATTGCTGCAAATGGAGCATTCTTTGACGAAAGCAAAGTTTGAAGGAGAAAATTATTATTTCAAATAAAAATCATTATTTCTAACCTTGTCAATGTCTTGACTATATTTTCTATTCATTTTGCAACTCATTTGATAAATAAAAGTGTGAGTTTTCATGGAAAACACAAAATTGTCTGGGTGACCCCAATTTTTTGAACGGTAGTGTATCTATCTATCTATCTAGACATCTAGACATCTAGAGAATAGTCCTATTATTGTCTGCAAAATGGACAAGAAAAGGACATGTTCTATTGTTTTCGAGGAACTGACTTACTGACGGACTTATTGCGATGAATGGTTCTGGATCTGATCCGTAAAAAAACACTGCCTTGTGTCTAACTTTTTTTTTTCTTTGCAGTCTGCATTTGGAGATGGAGATGTGGCTGTCTCCATTGGTGGTGCACTCCTAACTTACCTGTCTCTCCCACAGGCTGATTTTAATTAATGCAAGTATAAAGCTGAAGCCTGCTCTCCCTGTATTCATTGGAGGCCATTCGGCACCAGGGGAGGTAAAATACAGAGGCTCAGAATGCATGTAGAGCCTTCATCTCTGAACATAATGGAGGCCACTGTTGCACCAAAAGAGGCAGCACTTTGCGTAGGTTCCTGTCCAAAAGAGATCACTTTGCCTTGGTGGATGGGCACAAATGATTTTGTACAAAATGTATTTGCCGGGAATCTTACATTTACATAATGAGTATAGCACTAGTATATTTTCTATAGTGAGTATGGCATTATTTTATATCTCGAGTATGAATAAGGAAGAAAGGGACCCCCATTCTCCTGACAGTTGTGAATCCTGGAAGTAGGAGTGGTACCTATCAGACATTGGTATGAGACAAGGAGGCTCTGTGTGCACATGCCTGGGAATAGCTAAATATTGGTCGGAGGCAGCTTGTAATATTGTATTGGCACTTTGGGAGATTCATATTACCTTGGGCAGGATGTGAGGACATTGTAACAGAGCTACACTGGAGGCAGTCAGAAATGTACTGAGCACATTGGTGGCAGTGAAAGGTTTGGATTACGCACGAGGACAGGGCCTCTGGCATACTCATGTGAGCTGAATATTCCTAGAGGACATAAATAAGAGTGCCGGGAGTCTTAATGTCAGATGCAGGATAGGAAGAAGGAGAGCTGTAATTACTGAAATGTTGAAGCTTACTGCAAGTAGCTAGCTAGAAGTGGAGGTGGGTAATACTAGCCTTAAGGGTTTACCACCCCAGGGCTTAGAGAAGGCAGGCTGTAGTTAGCACCACAGAGGAGTGGAGGTTAAAGAGGCCAAAGTGAACCACCTAGACGGTGCATCCTGAAAGCAGTGTTGACCTACGGAAGAACCTAGTCCTGTAATTATGTAATTAAGACCAGACAGTGAGCTGCTGTGACACCTGCAAGGTGTGAGTCAGTGGTGTGCCATATTGTGAGTTGTGAGGTGAGTTGCACATCTATCCATCTTCATTGCTGCCACTCTGAGGAGATGAGCACCAGAGTGCTGATGCCCAGCGAGCCGGATACAACACAAGTCAGGGGGAGAGTGAGTTTTTTTTGACAGTTGCCTGTTGCTACTGGTAAAGACTGTGGGGGTCATTTATTATTAGATATATGCCAATTTTTGGCATATATCTGTAACAGATTTGGTTGCAAAGGGGATTTACGGTTGAATCTTCAACTTTTCCTCACTCACGGAAGTTCTAAAAAAATGAGGCATGCCATGGGTGGTGAAGGGGATGGTCCGTCTTATTTTCTACGCCTGTTTTAGGTGTAGAAAAAGATCTAAATTTATGCCGGTAAGGGATGCGCCCAACACCTGCTGCATAATTTTCATTTTTTTTATTTGGGATAGTGGATGTAAAAAACAATCTTCTATCAGTCGCATCCATTGTACCAGTGAATACTGTATGCCAAAGGGCAGATTTACAAAAGACAAATCTTTTGCAGAAATCCCTATAACTGAAAATCTGGTCCTGAAATCTGAATGGGATTGTTTCTGCAGCATGTGCTTGGCTTTCTGCTAGTCTACTTCTGATAAAATGGACAGTTATAGAAATTTGCATGTGAATATATTCTTAGCCTACCACTGCAGTACTGTTTTCTATAGGATTTAGCACTCACCAGGTTAATGTCATTAGTATGAGCTTTGCCCACCACAGCATTATTACGCACAGAGCATTTGCCACCTACGTGCTCCATGAGCATCATGTTTGCTTCTATTCTAATATGTTGCAAGTGTAAATGTCCCACTCATTCTTATTAATCTGTCATGGCAAAAGACAGGATGCTCAAGATCTGAGGTCGGCAAAGGAACAAATCCTTAGTTATGAAAGGAAGCAAGTCTTAGATGCTGATCGAAGTGTACACCCTAAAGAAGGCTACTGAACTGGCCTTGACTGGTGAGGAATCCAAGCTGTTTCCTGCCTTTCATTCCCTCTTCAGTGTCTTTTGGCTATGAAAACTTGTTTATATCCAGACTTACGGACACTCATCTGCCAATAACTTGACAAGTTCAGTCATTCATTTAACCTCTTCCGCCATAGAAGATAATAGGCATAGCTTGTAAAGGAAATGTCATATAGAGTTAATTACAGCTAAAAGCAAAAGACAGCTAAGATCAGGATGCAGTCATGTACGTGACATGCGGTCAGGAAGTTAATAATTTACAAGAAAAACATAAAGCTTTTAATATAAATAATTACTTTGACCCAAGCCTACTATCAAATATTGTCATATATCCTGATATTATTCTATTTTCTCTCGGTAAAAATACAGTGAGCAAGCAGCCACTTTAGAATATGCTAGCTGGCCATGGATATGACCATTCCTGGTGACAAAATTATCACGGTTCATGGTACTATTGGTGACCATTTTTTAAAAGTCAGGAATAGCAAGCAATACTATCCTAGATCTCAGCATCTGAGCAGTTTATATTTGGAACAGCAAGAACAGTGACTGTAACCATGGGAACCATTGTATCAAATGTCACTGCATCATTGTCCCTTTCCAAACATCCAGTAATGAAAAAAATATTAAACAACTTGCCAGATAGAGGGAATTATCTCAATGGCTGGTTTTGGAAACTCACAGTATTTATATAGACTCCCTGAAAAAGCCTTAAAGGGGTTGTGTCACTTCAGCAAATGGCATTTATCATGTAGAGAAAGTTAATACAAGACACTTACTAATGTATTGTTATTATCCATATTGCTTCCTTTGCTGGCTGGATTCATTTTTCCATCACATTATACAATGCTCGTTTCCATGGTTACGACCACCCTGCATTCTAGCAGTGGTGGTCGTGCTTGCACATTATAGGGAAAAGAGCCGGCCTATTTGGTGGCCCGGACTGTGGGAGCACACATAGTCTAGTGCTTTTTCCTATGGTGTGGAAACACGACCACCACTGATGGATTGCAGAGTGGTCGTAATCATGGAAACCAGAAGTGTATAATGTGATGGAAAATTAATCCAGCCAGAAAAGGAAGCAATAAGGATAATAACAATACATTAGTAAGTGGCTTGTATTAAAGGGTTATTCTCATTTTAGACAATGGGGGCATATCGCTAGGATATGCCCCAATTGTCTTATAGGTGCGGGTCCCACCGCTGGGACCCGCACCTATATCTAGAACGGAGCCCCCGAACTGAATGAGGGCGCACTGCGCATGCGCAGCCGCCCTCCATTCATTTCTATGGGGCGGCTGAAAACTTCTGTCGGCTCCATAGAAATGAATGGGAGCGGTGGCCGTGCTTGCGCGCTGCGCTCCCATTAATTTCTATGAGCGCAGCGGGGAGCCGTGCCTGGTGGTGGCCGGACCCCCGGGAAACCCGGGGTCCTCCAGACGCAGCGCTCCCTGCTCCGTTTTGGATATAGGTGCGGGTCCCAGCGGTGGGACCCGCACCTATAAGACAATGGGGGCATATCCTAGCGATATGCCCCCATTGTCTAAGATGAGACCCCTTTAACTTTCTCTACATGATAAATGCTATTTGCTGAAGTGAGACAACACGGAAATGTTCCGATGCCCCACTCATACATGGTAAAGGAGTGAAGGAGAGCTTATATCCGGATTCAGCCCTGAACCTGGACAACCCCTTGTGTTTTTTTTTCATCTCTGCATTTCAGCAGCCATAAGTATTTTTTTAATTTTTTCACTGACATATTTGTCTGAGGCCTTTTTTTATGTGGGAGAAATGTTATTTCTTTTTCTCTGTTTTACAGTGTAATTTGTATAATTTGTTTGCTGTTGAAATATAGAAAAATGTGATTTTCAGAGTTTTTTTTTATATATTTTTTTGCATTATATTTCACAAGAAATAACCTGATAGTTAAATTCTCTGGATATGTAATATGGATAGTTTTTATTTTTAGTTTATGTTCACAACAAAATATATTTTACACTAAATAATGGGGAGTTAGAATTTTTTATTGTATTTTTTATTACATTTATAAAAAAAATTTTTTTTAAAAAATCCCAATTTGGGATTGCTATTTTATGACTTTATTTAAAACTCATAATGCATTAGCATACTCTTTATGCTAATACATTATGCTTTGTGTTAGTATGACACAGGCTGCTGTTAAGGCAACACCAGTGTGCCCTAATGGCAGGCTTACAGAATGTACAGCCTTGGGGTCCTTCATAGATTCTCAGTGCTAACTGTGAATCATTCCCCATGTCCCTGATTGGGTCACTGGGATCGAAGGTGGGAGCCCCTTATAATCCTGCCATGATATGGAACACAGCATGATCAAAGGGTTAACCCCTGGAATCAGAGCTTACTCCAATCCCAGCTGTGCAACATAGTTGTGCATAGTGCAAAAGACAGTGGGCGGTCATAAAGGGGTAAGGAATGCACATATAAATATGCATCTATACATAGCACATACACTTGTAGAGGTGTGTTCTTCTTGCCATTGCAAAATGGAGAGAACTGTCACATAAGTAATGTCTTGTTAAATATGATGAGATACATTACCATACAACTGACCACTGTGTTAGAAAGTAAATCCTACTTCTCAGCATAGTATTTTTCAATACATTTAAATGGGTTATACCATGATTGATGTAAAAAATAAAACTAAAACATCATATAATACATGACAATGTCTTTCTAACAAAGCTAGAACCAGGCCTGGATCCAGAGATCTCCCCAATCATTCCTCCAACTGCTACAGTTTAAATTTATTTGGGGCTAACAGCTCAGGGGGTATGTATTTTTCTCGAGGCGGGTGGGCTTTCTGCTGTAGCTCTTTCCCTGTAACTGTTACAGCTTGCGCTGCGATAGCGGGAAACCGATGGTTGCCATGGCAGATGTGCTGCATTGAAACAGGGATCAGACCCTGTAATGTTGAAGTCCCATAGTGGGACATTAGTAAAAAGTTAAAAAAAAGTAAAATAAAAGTGTTTTTAACAATAAAAAAAGTTTCAATTAAAAAAAGCCCTTTTCCTATAAAAAGTGACATATAAAATTGTAAAATATAGAAAAAAATAAAAAAAACAGACATATTAGGTATAATCGTATGCGTAAAAACCTGCTCTAAAAAAATATCACATGATTCACCCCATCTGGTCAACAACGTAAAAAAAAATTAATAAAAACTGTGCTAAAAAAGCCATTTTTTGTCAACTTACATAACAAAAAGTGCAATACAAAGTGATTGAAAAGTCATATCTATCCAAAAATAATACCAATCAAACTGTCATCTCATGCCACAAAAATTAACACCCTACCTAAAACAATCGGCTAAAAAATAAAAAAGATATGGCTCTCAGAAAATGGAGACATAAAAACATCATTTTTTGTTTCAAAATTATTTTATTGTTTAAAACCAAAATATATTTTAAAAAACAGACATATTCGGTATCGCCTCATCCGTAACAACCTTCTCTATAAAAATATCACATGAGCTAACCCATCCGGTGAACATCATAAAAAAATAAAAATAAAAACCGTGCCAAAAAATAAATTTTTTTGTCACCATGCATCACAAAAAGTGTATTACCAAATGATCAAAAAGTAGTATCTACCCAAAAATAGTACCATTCAAACCATCCTCTCATCCCGCAAAAAAACCTAAGATAATAGACCAAAAAATAAAAAAGATATGGCTTTCAGAAAATGGAGACAAAAACATGATTGTTTTTGTTTCAAAAATGCTTTTATTCTGTAAAACCAAAATAAATATAAAAAAAAATAGACAAATTAGGTATTGCCACGTCTGTAACAACCTGCTCTATAAAAATATTACATTATTTTCCCTGTCAAGTGAAAACCGTAAAAAAAATATAATAAAAACCGTGCCAAAAAAATCTATTTTTTGTCACCATACATCACAAAAGGTGTAATACCAAATGATCAAAAAGTAGTATGTACCCCAAAATAGTACTAATCAAACCGTCACCTCATGTCGCAAAAAATGAGACCCTACATAAGATGATCGCCCCAAAAATAAAAGTAATATGCCTTTTAGAAAAAGGAGACACACAAACATGATTTATTTCAAAAATGCTTTATTATGTAAAACTGAAATAAAAAAAATAAAAGTATACATATTTGATATCGTCGCCTCCATAACAACCTGCTCCATAAAAACAGCACATGATTTAATCTGTCAGGTGAACACAGTAAAAAAAAAACAAAAAATAAAAACTGCCAGAAAAGCCATTTTTTTGCTACCTTGCCTCACAAAAAGCGTAATATAGAGCAATCAAAAGTCATATATACCACAAAATAGTACCAATAAAAGTGTCACCTTATCCTATAATTTACAAAATGGGGTTACTTTTTTGGAGTTTCTACTCTAGGGGTTCATCTAAATGTCATATGGCAACTTAAAATTATCCCAGTGAAACCTGCCCTCCAAAAACCATATGATGCTCATTTCCTTCTGCGCCCTGCCGTGCACCTGTACAGCAGTTTACGACCACATGTGGGGTGTTTCTTTAAACTGCAGAATCGGGGTAATAAATATTGAGTTTTATTTGGCTGTTAACCCTTGATGTGTTACAGGAAAAAATTAATTAAAATGGAAAATCTGCCAAAAAAGTGAAATTTAAAAATGTCATCTCCTTTTTCCTTTAATTCTTGTGGAACACCTTAAAGGGTTAACAAAGTTTGTAAAATCAGTTTTGAATAACTTCAGGGGTGGTTTCCATGATCTAAGCCCCACAGTGACTTCATAACTGAAGTGGTCCTTAAAAAATGGGTTTTGGAAATTTTCTTAAAAATTTAAAAATTTGCTTCTAAAATTCTAAGCTTTATAAGATCCTAAAAAATAAAATTACATTTACAAAATGATGCAAACATGAAAGCGGACATATGGGAAATGTAAAGTAATAGCTCTTTTATGATGTATCACTATCTCCCTTAAAAGCAGATAAATTCAAATTTTGAAAATTGCTAATTTTTCCAAATTTTTGGTAAATTTGGTATTTTTTTAATAAATAAAGGTGAATTATATAGACTAAAATGTTCCATTATCATGAAGTACAATGTGTCACGAGAAAAAAGTCTCAGAATGGCTTGGATAAGTAAAAGCGTTTCAAAGTTATTACCACATAAAGTGACACATGTCAAGTTTAAAAAAAACAGCCTGGTCCTTAAAGTGAAAAATGGCAAGGTCCTTAAGGGGTTAAACTGAGCGTGAGACACCTCTGTGAGGTGGACAAAAAACAAGGAAAATGACAAACAACAGGTGGCGCTATGAGATCCATTTTATTGAATAACTCAGTGGCTATACTACATTTTTAATACATGCAATTACAAAAGTATTCAGTTTCAGGTGCTGCTTTGAACAATGTTGAATATTTTTCTTGGCACAACCCCTTTAAAGGGGCTGACCAGAAGCAAAGCATTGGTAGCCCATTCCTGGCTTGAGTAGCAGGTACAGCCACATCTATGGGTGGGCAAGGCAATGTATAATGAAGAAGCAGTCCTTTCATTTTGTTGATTATCAGCAAACTGTTGGATCAAACCCCACAATCACACATTTGGGGCCTGAACTAATTATATTTCCAGAGAAGACATGGAAGACATTACTTCACTCTTGCTAACTTTTATAGTTCAAATCGTTATAGTTTCTTTCAGTTTTCAAATACTGTACTTTAGTTGTACCAATTTTGAATTATTTCAAGTTTAACTGCTATCTGAGCTCCCACAAAGCTCTGCTTTCTGGTAACAGGAGGTCAGTGGAGTTATGTATGCTGCATTGTACAATATTATTTGGGAACTGGAGGTTGCATACTTCAGGGACCCGCAAACAGGGGAGATTTATCAAACTATCAATCAGATTCCACCATTTTATTTTGCAAAGGAGCTGTGAAAAATGAAAGGTGGAATCTGATTGGTTGCTATGGGCAACTAAACTAGTTCTACTTTACACCAGTATGATAAATCTCCCTCGCTGTCTGTTCTTTCAAAGCAAACATATGTTTTAAGGTGTTTTTGATTTTTATCATTTATAATATTCATAATATGCAAAGTGGATGAAAAAAATTATTTTAAAGTGAGCCTCATTTCTTTTTCCCTCCAGCATCAGCTTTACAAGTAATCTTGTGCATTCATTTATGGATACTCAGTGCTTTCCTATTGTTAACTCTCATTTAGTACATTTCTTTCAACATTACTACAGGCAGTAACCCTTTTAACACCCTAATCTGATCCTGGCACATGATAACATAGAAAAAGGGTTCCTATGAGCAGATTTTTAAGTTGCCATTTTCCATTATTGCACATAGATCTCTGCCCACCCTACACCCACCATGTAAATAGCTGATGTGGTTTTCTCAGCCTGCATAAACAAGGCGAGATTCACATGCAGTTCTATTACTGGAAGTCTGCCTAATTCTGTGAAACCATAAAAATTATATTAAAATAAGCACTGAAACGATCCATTATTCAGACGGAAGGTGGAGAGGGAGAGAGAAAAACAAGAAAGAGACAGAGAAAGAGTCATTTTCTGAACATTCTCCATGCATCGTCCTTTGCAAATACATAAAACAATTTCGTTCACAATAGTTAAATTGTTCGCTGGACTAAAATATATTAATTTTAAATGAGAAACAAATGGGAAAATCTGGTCCACACTGCTTGGAGGGGTAGATGCCATTTCATGTGGTATACAGAAACTCAGTGGTTTGGACTACCCTCTGGTACTATAAAAGCTTCCCGTGCAAATGAACAGAACTTACAGTGCATGGCTTTAGGGCCGAGATGCACAAGAACTGAATATGTTGAATTTTTAAGAAATTCTATTCCATGAACAGATATTTGTGGAGTACCTAGATGGATATTTGAATTTTTTTGTATACGTTCCTCCTGTAAAAATTAATTATTTTTGTTTTCAGATCCCTAAAAACTCAGAGGAGCCAATGGCTATAAGCGGGGCAGAATTTTCTGGTGTAAATCCTTTCGAAAATATAAGGTTCTAGCTGAATGCTATATCTATGAAAACATACATCACTTTTTCTGGCACAAAAAAAATGTGTGGAAAAATACTGCCAGGTGCAACTTATTTACTAAGGATTTTTGCCACTTTCGTAACTTGAGAAGAGTTTGCCAGATTCAACCTGCCATTGTTTTCTTCCTATAATAAAGTCAACAACACGGTGATGTGAAATCTGGTGCATGATGCACTGGGGGAAAGACTGGCACTCCATTCATATGGTGCACCAGTAATAATGAATTTCCCCTATGTGTGTTCTTCTATAAAGACACTTTTGACATGACAGAATGTTTATATATATATATATATATATATATATATATATATATATATATATATATACACAGTACAGACCAAAAGTGTCTACAAAGCAGTAATCAAAGGAAAGAGTGTGCAAAGCAGTAATCAAAGGAAAAGGTGGCTACTTTGAAGAACCTAGAATATAAGACATATTTACAGTTGTTTCACACTTTTTTGTTAAGTATATAATTCCACATGTGTTAATTCATAGTTTTGATGCCTTCAGTGTGAATCTACAATTTTCATAGTCATGAAAATACAGAAAACTCTTTAAATGAGAAGGTGTGTCCAAACTTTTGGTCTGTACTGTATATATTAGTGGTTACCTTGAAAGAAAATAAGCTGCACTAAGCAGCCTGCAATTTCCATGCCTTTGTTTATTTTCAGTTTGCAACTTAGGCCCCATTCACACGACCGTATATTGAGGGCCCGCATTACTGCGGACCCGCAAATATACGTGGGCCGCCCGGCGTGTGTTCCGCAGCGCTCGGAACACACGCCGGGCGGCCCCATTGAAAATGCCTATACTTGTCCCTGCGCACGGACAAGTATAGGACATGCTTCAAAAGAGCTAGCTCCATGCCGTGGCTCCCAGCCCCATAGAGGTGAATGGGGCCGCATCTATTCCCGCATTTTTGCGGATAGATACGGCCCCATTCATACGGTCGTGTGAATGGGGCCTTACTCTCAGACTTTTCTTATCTCCCTCTCAGAAATGCATAGTGGATCTATGTCTTCCCTATCTACAGTTGCTATCACTGAGAGAAGGGAGGGGGAGAGCAGAGAGAGCAGTCAGAAACAGGTGCACTGATGAATGGACATCAGATTTGGAAGCAACAGCAGTTGTAATTGGCCATCTAACCAATGATTGGTCAGAAAATCTGTCAGATATTCCGTTGGTGTAATACAGGCCTTACACTGTGCAAGAGAAAAATAGTAGAAAATTGTTATGATGAAGACTATTTAGAATTTGCTTAATTTTGAATATAGGAAGCAAATAAACTATAAAACATATCAGTGCAAGGGGGTCCATAGCCTGAGAGTAGAGATGAGCATATCGAAACGGATGAAGTGGAATTCGATCCGATTTTCAGGAATTATTCAATTCGCACCAATTTAGAATTTCCTGACGATTCGTGGTGACGAATCTTTTTTTTTTTTTCACTAAAATGGCAGCTGCACGTGTTTGGACATGGAGAAAGGAACATGAGGGAGGGAGGGATCACCCACAATGCCATGCATGCAGCCAATCAGCAGCCAGCCAGCCCAGTCACAGCCCAATAAATAGCCTCAGCCGTCTTGGATTCAGCCATTTTCCAGTGAACTCAGTGCAGGGAGAGACGTTTGCAGGCACTAGGGAAAGCATAGGCATTGAAGTATTGAAGCAGAACATGCTGCTATTGAGGTGTTTTGAGACAGTGTGAGATCTGGAAAGAAGTGTAACCACAGGTTAATAGGAAAAATCGTATTACACCTTGGTTTCAGTGACTGGGATTCAAAATAGCCATACTACAGCTGCACATGTCAGGTTTGCCTCTGTAATTCTGGTTATTGGGGTTTTGTTAACCCTTGTGCGCTGTAGTTACATTTAGTACAGCACTTTTTTGTGGTTTTAGTGTTGGGGCTTATTAGCTGTGTTGAAGTGGGGCAATGGCAGCCCTTTGTAGCATGTATTATTCTCAAGAAAAAGAGTTTTAGTAGGCGTACAGCGCCAAAGTTCTGTATTTTAAAAGCTACTGGCATTTATTGCTGTTGCCCAAAAAACGTATTATTTGCTCCATGTTGAAGTGAGACAATTATAGCCCGTTGTAGCGTGTATTATTCTCAAGAAAAAGAGTTTTACTAGGCGTACAGCGCCAAAGTGCTATGAAGTAAAGCGTTCTACTAGCTATTTGTGTGTAAAAAAACGTATTATTCGCTCCGTGTTGAAGTGAGACAATTACAGGCCGTTGTAGCGTGTATTATTCTCAAGAAAAAGAGTTTTACTAGGCGTACAGTGCCAAAGTTACATAGTTACATAGTTAATACGGTTAAAAAAAGACACATGTCCATCAAGTTCAACCAAGGGAGGGGGTAGGAGTGATGAAGGGGAGGGGGACGGGTAACCTTAAGACATGACTCTACATTTCTTAATATGTGGTGACCTTCTTTTTCTCTAAGAATTTATCTAAGCCTGTTTTGAAGCCCTCAGCTGTCTTTGCTGTGACCAGCTCCTGCGGTAGACTGTTCCACAGATTCACAGTTCTTATAGTAAAGAAGGCTTGTCGTCTCTGGAGTCTGAACCTTTGCTTCTCCAGGCGGAGGCAGTGCCCCCTTGTCTTTTTTTTTTTTTTTTTTTTAAACATTCTCTGTTTTATTTTCAAAACGTACAATAACAGGTGAACACAAAATTGTAGTACAAATGTAAGTACCCACAATTAAAGTACACAGTCATAACGACCAGGGTTACATCGAAGATGAAAATAAGTACAGACATTCAATTGAACCAGCATATGTAGAGCTATATCTAGGCCATAGAAAACAACACGTCGAGACACACATACTACATACACAGGTTATATAAGACTCAAGGACAGATACGACACAAAGACGAGGGTAACAAGGGGGGGGGGATGTATGGAGGGGAGGGGGGGGAAGGGGGTGTCCACTGCAGTGAATCATAATAATTTAAGGAGGGTTACCAAGGGTGCTCTTCAAGTCCAACCACGGTTTCCACACTTTAAGAAACTTATCGTGGGTCCTGTTCATCCATCCAGACATTTCTTCAAAACTGACAATTTGGTCCACCTTTTCTATCCATTCCCACATAGTGGGGGGTGAGGTGTCTAACCAATGTAGAGGAATCAGTGCTCGCGCTACCTCTAATAGGTGTGTGACTAAGTTTTTCTTGGAGGGTTTTACCATTTATTGGGTCTT
>ONZH01004909.1:0-47871 GCA_900303285.1 Rhinella marina | reverse complement strand
ACCGTACCCCTTTCCTCCCCGATCCCTCGGCGCCCTACACTTACTGGGTCTCCAAGTTGGACACGTGACTGGAACTGTCCCTGTACGCCTTGGAGGTGCTTGCCTTCCCTGCCGCCAGCGTGCTATCAGAAAGGGTGTTCAGCGCAGCCGGGGGCATTATAACCGATAAGCGCAGCCGCCTGTCAACCGACAGTACCGACAGGCTGACGCTAATCAAAATGAACAGCAAGTGGATTGACCCGGACTTTGCTTCTCCAACAGTGGAAAGCAGCCAAAAGTGAAGTGCCATCTGTATGAAGTGCCATTTCCTCCTCCTAATCCTCCTCCTTAACCGCCGTAGAATTGCTCCATTAAAAAAAAAAAAGAAAAAATTATTATGGCTCAGCTCTTGGGCCTTAATACAATTTTTAAGAGGTCTCAGCTCTTGGGCCTTAATACAATTTTTAAGAGGTCTCAGCTCTTGGGCCTCCACACATTTTTTAAGAGGTCTCAGCTCTTGGGCCTTAATACAATTTTTAAGAGGTCTCAGCTCTTGGGCCTCCACACAATTTTTAAGAGGTCTCAGCTCTTGGGCCTTAAAACAATTTTTAAGAGGTCTCAGCTCTTGGGCCTTAATACAATTTTTAAGAGGTCTCAGCTCTTGGGCCTCCACACAATTTTTAAGAGGTCTCAGCTCTTGGGCCTTAATACAATTTTTAAGAGGTCTCAGCTCTTGGGCCTCCACACAATTTTTAAGAGGTCTCACCTCTTGGGCCTCCACACAATTTTTAAGAGGTCTCACCTCTTGGGCCTCCACACAATTTTTAAGAGGTCTCAGCTCTTGGGCCTTAATACAATTTTTAAGAGGTCTCAGCTCTTGGGCCTCCACACAATTTTAAGAGGTCTCAGCTCTTGGGCCTTAAAACAATTTTTAAGAGGTCTCAGCTCTTGGGCCTTAATACAATTTTTAAGAGGTCTCAGCTCTTGGGCCTCCACACAATTTTTAAGAGGTCTCAGCTCTTGGGCCTTAATACAATTTTTAAGAGGTCTCAGCTCTTGGGCCTCCACATAATTTTTAAGAGGTCTCAGCTCTTGAGCCTTAATACAATTTTTAAGAGGTCTCAGCTCTTGGGCCTCCACACAATTTTTAAGAGGTCTCAGCTCTTGGACCTTAAAACAATTTTTAAGAGGTCTCAGCTCTTGGGCCTTAATACAATTTTTAAGAGGTCTCAGCTCTTGGGCCTCCACACAATTTTTACGAGGTCTCACCTCTTGGGCCTCCACACAATTTTAAGAGGTCTCAGCTCTTGGGCCTTAAAACAATTTTTAAGAGGTCTCAGCTCTTGGGCCTTAATACAATTTTTAAGAGGTCTCAGCTCTTGGGCCTCCACACAATTTTTAAGAGGTCTCAGCTCTTGGGCCTTAATACAATTTTTAAGAGGTCTCAGCTCTTGGGCCTCCACATAATTTTTAAAAGGTCTCAGCTCTTGGGCCTTAATACAATTTTTAAGAGGTCTCAGCTCTTGGGCCTCCACACAATTTTTAAGAGGTCTCAGCTCTTGGACCTTAAAACAATTTTTAAGAGGTCTCAGCTCTTGGGCCTTAATACAATTTTTAAGAGGTCTCAGCTCTTGGGCCTCCACACAATAATTTTTTTTTTTTTTTTTTAATGGAGCAATTCTACGGCGGTTAAGGAGGAGGATTAGGAGGAGGAAATATGCACCCAGACATGCTTCCCCTGCTGTCCCAGTTGCATTCCAGCAGTGTTGGCATCATTTTCTGAGGTTTCAGGGTGGACTTGGTGACCTCCAAGTGGTCGAATTGAGATTTCCAAGTGGCGAGCATTTTTTTCCCATAGACTATAATGGGATTCGATAGTCGGTCGAATAGTCGAATAACGCGGTCTATTCGAATCGAAATTCGAACTTTCGAATATTTCACTACTCGCTCATCTCTAGTAATAACTACTTTTTGGTTCATTTGCATTTTACAATAAAAAATAGCATACAACATAATATCTTGTGCGGCCAGGATCAGTCCCTCGGTCTCTTTTATTTAATGTTCCAGATTTCAACCACAGCCAGCTCTTTGCTTTGTCCACTTTACTCTTGAAGTTTTCCAAAAATTGGCCATGCATATTTTGCTATTCTAATTTTCAGTCCTAATTAGTGATGAGCGAATCGAAGCGGCAATATTCGTGATTCGCACGAATATTGCCCGCTTCGGCTCGGCTCGGCAACCCGAGGCAGCGCGGATTCGTGATTATTCGTGCGTCACTGCAAGTTTGAAATGCCCGTTTTTTTCAGCCAATCAGCATCAAAGGGAAGCCTGTGGGAACGCCTGCTGTGATGTAACAGCCCCTATACCTCCCCAGCAGTGATTGGCTGGCAGTGACATGTGACCTAAATTTACATAAGGTAGGGACCTGCACAGTGTCGGACTGGCCAACGAGACGCCGACCTGAGGTCTGATGGGGGCACGAGACGCCGACCTGAGGTCTGATGGGGGCACGAGACGCCGACCTGAGGTCTGATGGGGGCACGAGACGCCGACCTGAGGTCTGATGGGGGCACGAGACGCCGACCTGAGGTCTGATGGGGGCACGAGACGCCGATCCCTGTACTGTGACATCACTGTGTTTATTATCTCTGTACTGTGACATCACTGTGTTTATTATCTCTGTACTGTGACATCACTGTGTTTATTATCCCTGTACTGTGACATCACTGTGTTTATTATCTCTGTACTGTGACATCACTGTGTTTATTATCCCTGTACGGTGACATCGCTGTGTGTATTATCCCAGTGCAGGAAGAGGTAAGTGGTCTGTGTTTGTGTGTTTGTTTTCTATTTTTCAGGGTCGTGAATGCAGAGGACTACGTCGGATTCGGTGGACTACGTCGGACCAGCTTTTTTTTTTTTTTTTAATAAAATGGTCAAACAGGGGTCTGGGGGAGTGTTTATTTTAATAAAATGTTTTATACTTGTGTATGTGTATTTTTTTTTTACAATACTACAGTTTTAGTAATTATGGCTATCTACAGACGGCCCTGATTACTAATACTGGGCTTAGTGCTTGCCGGTATGGCAGGCCAGCACTAACCCCAGCATCTATTACCTCGGCACCCACTGCCACCAGGGGTGCCGGGAAGAGCCGGGTACCCGCAGGACCGGACCTTCTAAAGTGGGGGTCTGGCTCTGGGGCGGCTGCACGCTGGTACCATTAGGCTGGGAAGGGCCAATAACCGTGTCCCTTCCCACCCTGGTAGTGCCAGGCTGCCGCTGCTGGTTGTATCTGGCTGGCGAAGGAAAAAAGGGGGGGACCACACGCCATTTTTTTTTAAAATTATTTAATTATTTTTGTAAAAAAATGGCGTGGGGTCCCCCCCTTTTTTCCTTCACCAGCCAGATACAACCAGCAGCAGCAGCAGCCTGGCACTACCAGGGTGGGAAGGGACACGGTTATTGGCCCTTCTCAGCCTAATGGTACCAGCCTGCAGCCGCCCCAGAGCCAGACCCTCAATTTAGAAGGTCCGGTCCTGCGGGTACCCGGCTCTTCCCGGCACCCCTGGTGGCGGTGGGTGCCGAAGTAATAGATGTTGGGGTTAGTGCTGGCCTGCCATACCGGCAAGCACTAAGCCCAGTATTAGTAATCAGGGCCGTCAGTAGATAGCCCTAATTACTAAAACTGTAGTATTGTAAAAAAAAAAATACACACACACAAGTATAAAACATTTTATTGAAATAAACACTCCCCCAGACCCCTGTTTGACCATTTTATTAAAAAAAAAAAAAAAAAAAAAAAAAGCTGGTCCGACGTAGTCCACCGAATCCGACGTAGTCCTCTGCATTCACGACCCTGAAAAATAGAAAACAAACACACAAACACAGACCACTTACCTCTTCCTGCACTGGGATAATACACACAGCGATGTCACTGTACAGGGATAATAAACACAGTGATGTCACCGTACAGGGATAATAAACACAGTGATGTCACAGTACAGGGATAATAAACACAGTGATGTCAAAGCCCAGGGATAATACACACAGTAATGTCACTGTACAGGGATAATAAACCTCAGATCAACACATTGTGCCCCCATCAGACCTCAGGTCAGCGTCTTGTGCCCCATCAGACCTCAGGTCAGCGTCTTGTGCCCCCATCAGACCTCAGGTCAGCGTCTTGTGCCTCCATCAGACCTCAGGTCAGCGTCTTGTGCCCCCATCAGACCTCAGGTCAGCGTCTTGTGTCCCCATCAGACCTCAGGTCAGCGTCTTGTGCCCCCATCAGACCTTAGATCAGCATCTTGTGCCCCCATCAGACCTCAGATCAACACAATGTTCCCCCATCAGACCTCAGGTCAGCGTCTTGTGGCCCACCTCAGACCTCAGATCAACACAATGTGCCCCCATGTGCCCCCATCAGACCTCAGGTCAGCGTCTTGTGCCCCCCTCAGACCAGAGTCTTGTGGCTCCCCTTAGACCTCAGATCAGACCACCCAGCCATTTTAAAAAAAGCATACTTACCTGTTCTGGCCGCCGCTGTCCTCAGGCTCTGAGGTCTGAGGGGGGCGCGGGGCCCCCCATGAAATCATTGGAGCGGGGGCCTGGAGCAGTAGCTCCAGGTGCTCCAATTATAATCCGGCCCTGGCAGCAAGGCAGATATTAGAACATGGCAACCGCATTAAAGTGATGTGCACGCCATGTTCTATGTATCGGATGGCAAGAAAACTCGGTATCGAGCTTTGGTACGGCACTAGGTACCGAAACCGTACCGAGTTTTCGATATATCGTGCAACACTACTTTCAACTACCTCACCCCCTGACACCTGTGTCTCGCCATTGTCCACCACCTCCTCAGACAACACTGGTAAATCCCCACTGTCAGCACACTGAGACTGCAAAAGATCTTGCGAATTGGGGCAGAGAATGTTCTGGGGTAGCACATGAGAGAAGGGGTGACTATGGGGTTCCAGGGAGTACGTGACCACATGCAATCGCCATCCAAAAAGTCATACTGAGGCTCACCACCATGCTTTACACTGCAATCTTATTGAAAGACAGACAATCAGGGGTTCACCGCCAGGTTGTCAGGCAGCATTTTTAAGTGGGTCACCATTACCGTGTCCCTGAAAATTGCCTTGGGGTCATCACCAGACTATTGGCCAGATTTAGAAAATATGGTGCAATTAGGGAGCCTCAGAGGCATCCCTACATGCTGCCCCTGGTGTTTCCTATCCATTTCCAAGGTGTTTCCATCTTTTTCTGAGGTTTTCACATGTTGGGGCAAACTTGACTGTGCAGAACCTTTGGCCCCTGCAAAAATATTCGGGTCTCCCGTAGACTTTAATGGGATTCGTGATTCGGCTCGAACCCACGAATCCCGCGGAAAATTCGGGCCGAATACCGAATCCCCGAATCTTTTAGGATTCGCTCAACTCTAGTCCTAATTTTTATTATATTTTTTCTATATCCTTTTTTTGTTTGCTGCTAGAAATGAGAGATTCTATTCGTCAATTCGTTGATTCGTACTGAATCTTGGAAATTTTCAGCTGCAAAGCAAATCCGAATATTAGGTGATTTGCTCCGTTAAAATTTGAAAATGTTCCTAAGGCTTTCTACGCATTCGCTACGTACTTGTCCGATAAATTGTACGCTAATGCTACGTATAAGTTACTCTATACGCTGTTGCGTACGAATTCAAGTAATTAGCTAACTTTTACTGTTAGTTTGCTATTGGTGCGCAAAAGCCCGGGAAGAAAGCGGTCACCTGACCTAGTGGGCAGGGCTTGCTCTGATTGGCTCAGGCTTGGTAAGCCAGTGACGCATCACTTCTGCTGCGACTGCTAAGATGAGCAGTAGCACTGTGTGTGAAGTTCTGAGACACTAAGACCTGTGTTGTTGAAATTGGGGTGTAATTGTTCAGGGAATCCATATTACACATCAGGGATACTGCAGGGCAAGCGCAGGGCCAGTGCAGGGATAGTAATTAATCAGGCAGGGAGAAAGAGACAGGGAGAGTGATAGGGAGAGAGACAGGGAGAGAGATAGGGACACAGACAAAGACCAGGTGCAGGGCCACAGAGTGAAGTGAAAAATGTCTGGAATGTATAAGCATAAGAGGTCCAGTTCCAGCCAGACCTCGAGCTCTAAAAAAAGGAGAAGGTGGCACAGGGCAGCTGTCACGCGAGGTCGGCGTCGCGCTCCCTCTGCACGACGTCGCCGGACCTCTCCGCCCCCCTAGAGACGAGCAATAGGGAATTGAAGTGCTGGTCTTGTCAGCCAGCACTTCATGAGTTAATTCTCTGTTTGGGTTTAGCCATGTGGTGCTGATCACACCACATGGCTACTTTACATATTGTTTGGACAGCTTGCTCCGCCTCAGGTCATGTGATGCTGGCCACATCACATGATCCTGGGCGGGCTATTTAAAGATGGCAACTGCCTCACTCAGATGCCTGTGATTAGTCTTCTGAGATCAGTGCTGTGTGTTGGACCTTGCTTTTGGATTATTGGTATATTGGATTTTGGCTTTGGACTTAGACTACGCTTTTGTGATTCCCCTCGGTATTTGACGTGACCTCCTGTTCTTGATTTGGCTTGCTGACGATTCTGCTATTGTGTTTGTTTCTGTCTGTGTTCGTCTTTCCCTGTGTTCCCTTCCCTACCCTGTGCACGTACTCAGCATAGGGACCGTCTCCAAGTTACGGTTTTGTCGCCTAGGGCATCTACTGTAAGTAGGCAGGGAAAGAGGTGGGGTTCAGACAGGGCACACTATCCCTTGTTTCCCTGTCGTGACAGAATCACAGGCCATACCTAATGGACCCGTTGCGAGTACTCACGGACCAGATGAGTAACATGGCTCAGATGATCCAGGATTTGGCCGGGAGACTCCAACATCAGGAGCAGCTGCGGACTGCACCCGCAGTCGTTCCCTCCATGCCAAACCCCAATATTGAACCCCATGTAAAATTGCCCGATCGGTTTTCTGGGGACCGAAGGACTTTCCGTTCCTTTAAGGAAAGTTGTAAATTATATTTCCGTTTACGCTCACACTCCTCGGGTTCTGAGCAGCAGCGGGTAGGAATAATTATTTCCTTGCTGCAAGGTGATCCGCAGGAGTGGGCTTTCTCATTGCCACCTGACTCCCCTTGTCTATTGTCTGTGGAGGCTTTTTTCCGGGCCCTAGGTCTTTTATATGAAGAACCTGACTTGGCCGCTGTAGCTGAAACTCAGCTCAGAGACATTCGGCAGGGTAACCGTCCAGTTGAGGATTACTGTGCTGAGTTCAGAAATGGTGTGTGTCCTCTAAATGGAATGACCCTGCTTTGAGAAGCCAGTTTAGGGTGGGACTGTCTGACCATCTGAAGGATTTACTAGTTAGTTATCCTACTCCTGACACCTTAGAGGCGACTATGACCTTAGTTATCAAACTTGACCGACGGTTTAGGGAGAGACAAAAGGAACGTTCTGTTGCCCCTCAAGTTGCCGTGTTGTCTGAAGTTCCTCTTCAGAGCCCGTCTCCTATCAAGGTCCAGGAGGAGCCTATGCAGTTGGGAGTTACTATGAGGGATCAGAGACGCCTGAGAGGGGCCTGTTTTTACTGCGGTGAGATGAACCACTGGCTCCAGCAGTGTCCGAGACTTCTGCTCTCAAAAAGGTCTGTTCCTGGAAGTAAGGTACCCCCTGCGGTGGTAAGAAAGAAAATCTTGTTACCTATTTCCATTTCTTATAAGCAACTCAAGAGATCCGGTGAAGCATTTGTGGATTCAGGTTCTGCTGCTAATTTTATTGATTATGATTTTGTGCAATCTGTGGGTGTGCCTATAATTCCTTTAAGGGAGGTAATTCAAATTATCGCACTGGATTCCACTCCATTGAATAATGGGAGAGTGGAGTTTTGTACTACTGAGGTTGTAATAACTGTAGGAATTACCCATACTGAGACTTGCTCCTTCCTTGTATTAAAGGATTTACCTGCCGACCTTGTTTTAGGTCTGCCTTGGTTACAGGACCACAACCCTGTGATCAACTGGTCGGTAGGTGAATTGGAAAAATGGGGAATGAATTGTGACAAATGTTGTAGATCAGTATTGCAGTTGGGAGGTACCACTGAGTCTCTTTCCTTGCCCAAGTATATTGGCGATTTTTCGGACGTGTTTTCCATGTCCGAGACTGAGTTCCTCCCTCCTCACCGGCAATATGATTGCGCCATCGACCTTATTGAGGGATCCAAATATCCCAAAGGTCGCATTTATAATCTCTCTACTCCTGAACGTCAGTCCATGAGGGATTATCTCAAAGAGAGTCTGGCCAAGGGTCACATCCGGCCTTCAGTTTCTCCCATGGGGGCAGGTTTTTTCTTTGTTGGTAAAAAGGATGGAGGATTGAGGCCCTGTATCGATTACAGGGAGCTCAATAAAATCACTGTTAAAAACAGATACCCGTTGCCCCTTATTCCTGACTTGCTGAATCAGGTCCAGGGGGCCTGTTGGTTCACCAAGCTGGATTTGAAGGGGGCATACAACCTAATCAGGATTCGTGAGGGGGACGAATGGAAAACTGCGTTTAATACCTCGGAGGGTTATTATGAGTACTTGGTAATGCCTTTTGGGTTAAGTAACGCTCCGGCAATTTTCCAAAACTTTGTCAATGACATTTTTAGACCATTTATTGGGAAATTTGTAATTGTCTATATTGATGACATCCTGATTTTTTCTGCAGACTGGGAGAGTCACGTATCTCACACCAGGCAAGTGCTGGAGGTGTTGCGTGAAAACAAGTTGTTTGTTAAAGGGGAAAAGTGTACCTTTGGTGTTCAGGAAGTGGCCTTTTTGGGATACATTCTCACCCCTTTTTCTTTCAAAATGGACCCAGTTAAAGTACAGGCCATTGTGGATTGGGTGCGACCTTCCTCTTTGAAGGCGCTCCAGCGATTTCTGGGGTTTGCTAATTTTTATCGTAAATTTGTCAAAAATTTTTCAGTGGTAGCCAAACCCATTACGGATTTGACTCGCAAGGGGGCTGATCTGGTCAATTGGCCCCCTGCAGCAATTGAGGCCTTTGAAAGGTTAAAGCAGTGTTTTATTAATGCTCCTGTGTTGGTCCAGCCTGATCAAAGTAAGCCTTTTGTAGTTGAGGTGGATGCGTCTGAGGATGGTGTGGGGGCTGTACTGTCCCAGGGGTCTTCCACCTTAACTAATCTTATGCCATGCGCCTTCTTCTCCCGCAAGTTCTCTCCTGCCGAGAGGAATTATGATATTGGGAAAAGGGAGTTACTTGCAATCAAGTGGGCATTTGAGGAATGGCGTCATTTTTTAGAAGGGGCATTTCACCGCATTACGGTCCTCACGGATCATAAGAATTTAATGTTTCTAGAATCGGCTAAGCGATTGAATCCTAGACAGGCGAGGTGGGCTTTGTTCTTTACTCGTTTTGATTTTTGTGTTACCTTCAGACCCGGGAGCAAGAACGTTAAGGCCGATGCCTTATCCGAAGTTTCCAGGCGTATCAGCCTCCTGACGTCCCTCCTGAGCCCATCCTGCCAGCTGATATCATCGTGGCCGCTACCTCATCTGACCTCGCTTCTGAAATCTCGGCAGGACAACATCTTGCTCCCATTGGTACCCCCAATGACAAATTGTTTGTGCCGGCTCATTTGCGGTTGCGACTGCTGGGTGAGTGCCATAATTCTGTTTTGTGTGGACATCCTGGCATCAATGCCACCAAGGAGTTGGTCTCTAGGCAGTATTGGTGGCCGTCAATCTCCAGAGATGTTCAGGCTTTTGTAACTGCGTGTAACACTTGTGCCAGGTCCAAGAATTCCAAGACACGACCTATGGGTGAGTTACATCCTTTACCCATACCTAGTAGACCTTGGTCACATCTGTCCATGGACTTTATCACGGACTTGCCGTGCTCTGAGGGTAAAACCGTGATATTTGTGGTGGTTGACAGATTCAGTAAAATGTGTCATTTTATTCCTTTGTGTAAATTACCCTCTGCGAAGGTCTTGGCGTCCGTGTTCATTGATAATATTGTCAAACTACATGGTGTTCCTGAGAATATCGTTTCTGATAGGGGAGTACAGTTTGTGTCTAGGTTCTGGAGGGTGTTCTGTAATAAGATTGGTATCTCTTTGTCCTTTTCATCAGCCTTTCATCCGGAGACCAATGGTCAGACTGAACGTCTTAACCAATCCGTTGAGCAATATCTCAGATGTTATGTTTCTGATAACCAACATGTGTGGGCCAGATTCCTGTCTCTGGCTGAATTTGCAATTAATAATCGTGTTAATTCATCCTCTGGGATGTCGCCGTTTTTCTGCAATATGGGTTTTCATCCACGCTTTAGCTCCTTTTCCCCATCTGCGTCGGTTGTCCCAGAGGTCAATGATTTTTCTCAAGAACTGTGCACAGTTTGGGCACAGGTTCAGTCGAACCTGGAAAAGGCCCAAGGAGTTCAAAAAGCTAAGGCTGATAGAAAACGTTCTAAGGGTGTGAATTTTAAGGTTGGGGATAAGGTATGGTTATCGACTAAAAATCTCAACATGAGGGTACCATCCTATAAGTTTGCACCTCGCTTCATTGGTCCTTACAGGATCACCAAGGTGATCAATCCGGTTTCTTTTAGGTTATGTTTACCCGACTCCCTTCGTGTTCATAATGTTTTTCATGTGTCTTTGCTCAAACGTTATGTTGCTCCCGTTGGTCCTGAGGAACAGTCTCCGCCTCCGGTTGAGGTAGCAGGACAAATGGAGCATGAGATTGCCAGAATTGTGGATGTGAGAAGGGTCCGGAATTCCTTCCAGTACCTCGTACATTGGAAGGGGTTCGGTCCTGAGGACAGGTCTTGGGTACCGTTGACCAGGATGCATGCAGACTCGCTCATCCGAAAGTTCCATCTGCAGCATCCCGATAAGCCTGCTCCCGCTGGTAAGGGTCCGGTGGCCCCTCGTGAAGGGGGGGGTACTGTCACACGAGGTCGGCGTCGCGCTCCCTCTGCACGACGTCGCCGGACCTCTCCGCCCCCCTAGAGACGAGCAATAGGGAATTGAAGTGCTGGTCTTGTCAGCCAGCACTTCATGAGTTAATTCTCTGTTTGGGTTTAGCCATGTGGTGCTGATCACACCACATGGCTACTTTACATATTGTTTGGACAGCTTGCTCCGCCTCAGGTCATGTGATGCTGGCCACATCACATGATCTTGGGCGGGCTATTTAAAGATGGCAACTGCCTCACTCAGATGCCTGTGATTAGTCTTCTGAGATCAGTGCTGTGTGTTGGACCTTGCTTTTGGATTATTGGTATATTGGATTTTGGCTTTGGACTTAGACTACGCTTTTGTGATTCCCCTCGGTATTTGACGTGACCTCCTGTTCTTGATTTGGCTTGCTGACGATTCTGCTATTGTGTTTGTTTCTGTCTGTGTTCGTCTTTCCCTGTGTTCCCTTCCCTACCCTGTGCACGTACTCAGCATAGGGACCGTCTCCAAGTTACGGTTTTGTCGCCTAGGGCATCTACTGTAAGTAGGCAGGGAAAGAGGTGGGGTTCAGACAGGGCACACTATCCCTTGTTTCCCTGTCGTGACAGCAGCAGTGCCAAAGGACCTGTAGCCAGAGCTTTTACTTGTAGTATTCGCAATACTTGGCCAGTGTTCCATCAGGCTAACCCACCAAGGTGCAAAATAGTATTGGAGGAGAAAACTGGATGACATAGTGGAGTGGATGGCACGCTCATCCCAGTCTCAGGTGGATGATCTGCTGTCATCTGCTGAAACAGTATTCATATGTAGCCAGGGGTCAGACTCAGGGCGTTCCTCCTGCTCCACTATTCCTCTCCAGCAAAGCCCGTCATTTTCGTACGCAATTTGTACGCTCATGCGTACGTGTTCAAAGAAGTTGCGTACCTTTTAAAACTGAACGTTCGTTATAAGTGTGCGAATGTTCGCTAAACGCCACATAATAACATATATTTTGTACGCAGATTCAACGAATATATTCATCAAATATACGAATCTTATTAAAAGTTCAACGAATGTTCGGCAAATAAAATTTTGAATGATTCGCTCATCTCTATTTGCTGCACTTTCAGCAGATTCTGTCTTGGCTGTCTTGGATACAATGTTTTTCTTCTTTAACAGTCTGCTTCACTTGCAGTAGTCCTCTTTATCCGGGTGATCTGGGCAGGTAGAGTCGATCAACATTACTAGGTGGGTGTAAATTGTAGTGGATTGACATCGGTTTTCAAGATTTCTGTCCAATGCATCCAAATCCGCTTGTGCCCAATTGATGATCCCAGCAGTTTACCTTATGACAAGTATTGTCCAGTTTTTGATGATCCTAGAAGGTATTCCCACCATTCAATTTAATCTTCAGTAGTATTTTCTCACTCTCTGGATATATTTCTTGCTAATCATTGTCTTCACTTGCCTGTTCCTGATGTTGTCCAGCTGCAGAATGCCAAGGTATTTGTAGGTCTCAATTTATTGACACTTGATGACTTAGCCATTTGGGAATTTCCAATCCAGTATATTGATGTTTTTGCTAATGCCAATCAAGTCCACTTCGTTAAGTCCACCGGACCTAGGGATGATATAAGGGAATAGGAGGGCAGGCAACGGAAGAGGATAGGGAGGAGTAATGCTGAATCATTTTTGTCATCTGCTCTGGGGATTGATGCATCCCCTGCATTTTCTATACTGATGGAGCTAATTTTATGTACTCCACCATACTATATTTGTTAGGTCATGTTTGAAGTTGAACTTTCACAAGTGTTGTAATACCTGTTCTCCTGAGTTCAGTAACTAACAGAGAAGTGAGAGGAGAACCAGACTGTCAGCGTTAGTGCTGACAGTAGGTATGAAGAAACATAATACATTTACTGTCAATGCTAAGCACTGGCAGTTCCATTCTTCTCTTCTTAGCTGCATAGAAAAAAATGTACAGAGCTTCTAGTGGTCAGCTCAAGTACCAAACAAGATCAGCTGGGACACAGGCACAGAGGGAACATATAGGAAGACAAGGGTTTGATTAGTGAAATAAGAGGTAGGCTGAGAGGCCTGCCTCTGTATTTTTCGACATAGTTTTCAGCATTTAGTAGAGTTTTACTAAGTAGAACGCAAAGGTGGTGTATGTCTGTATGCCAGGAGTGATATGAAAGTAAGTGTGAAAGAAACAATTGTGGATGAAGGTTGTAAGGATGCTGAAACCTTGTGGGTGGAAATTCAGAGGGAAAAAATAATGAAAAAATAATTCTTGGTGTGATCTATAGACCCCCCAATATCAGTGAGGAGATAGAAAATCAACTGTATGTTCAAATGGAGTGGGCGGCACAGGCTGGCACAGTAGTGATAATGAGATATTTTAACTATCCAAACATAGATTGGGAACATGGTTCTGCCACTGCTGCAAAGCCGATAAAATTCCTCAGCTTTTTGCAGGATATTTCTATGGGCCAGCTTGTAGAAGATCCTACTAGAGGCGATGCTCTTCTGGATCTAGTAATTTCTAACAATGCAGATCTTGTGAGAAATGTCACTGTCCATGAAAACCGTGGTAACAGTGACCACAATATAGTCATATTCCAACTTAACTGTAAAAAATAAACTCAGGTCGGTAGGGCAAAAACACTTAATTTTAAAAAGGCAAATTCCCCAGGGTTGAGCGCTGCACTTCAGGACATAGACTGGGAGCAACTATTGTCACAAAATGACACTAATGCTAAATGGGAGTGCTTTAAATCTACTTTGGATAAGTATATTGTTAAATACGTTCCTAGAGGTAACAAGTACAAGCGAATAAAATTAAACCCCACATGGCTTACAAAGAGTGTAAAAAGTGCAATAAATGACAAAAAGAGGGCCTTTAAGAAATATAAATCGGAGGGGACAGCTATAGCCTTCAAAAAGTATAAAGAACTAAATAAATTATGTAAGGGGGTAATAAAATCAGCTAAAATACAGGTGGCCAAAGAAAGTAAGAACAACCCCAAAACATTCTTCAAATATATAAATGCAAAAAAACAAGGTCAGAACATGTAGGATCCCTAAATTATGGTAACGGAGTGTTGGTCACTGGGGATCGAGAGAAGGCAGAGCTCCTAAATGGGTTTTTTAGCTCTGTATATACAAAAGAAGAAAGGACATCTCATGAGGGTGGTACCACTGGTAGAAATACCTCAAATAACATAATTACCTGGCTGACTGTAGATATGGTCCTTAATATGCTAAATAAATTAAAGGTGAACAAGGCCCCAGGTCCAGATGGATTACACCCTAGAGTTCTAAAGGAGCTCAGTTCAGTTATTGCTTTGCCTCTGTTCATAATATTTACAGATTCTTTAATGACAGGCATTGTGCCAAGAGACTGGCACAAGGCGAATGTGGTGCCCATTTTCAAAAAAGGTGCTAGGTCTTCACCAGGAAATTATAGACCAGTAGGCTTAACATCCTTAGTGGGAAAAATGTTTGAGGGCCTTCTACGGGACTACATACAGGATTATGTAACTGTCAATAATATATTAAGTGATAGCCAACATGGTTTTACTAAGAACAGAAGCTGTCAAACTAACCTGATTTGTTTTTATGAGGAGGTGAGTAAAAGCCTGGACAGTGGAAAGGCTGTCGACATTGTGTTTTTGGACTTTGCAAAGGCTTTGATACTGGCTTCATGATCGTATCCAAAGAGTTGTGGTCAATGATTCCTACTCTGAATGGTCCCCGGTTATAAGTGGTGTTCCCCAAGATTCTGTGCTGGGTCCGCTATTATTTAATTTATTCATTTATGACATAGAGGATGGGATTAATAGTGCTGTTCCTATTTTTGCAGATGACACCAAACTTTGTAATACCGTACAGTCTATGGAAGATGTTAATAAGTTACAATTTGACTTGGGCAAATTTACTGTTTGGGCCTCCACTTGGCAAATGAGGTTCAATATAGATAAATGTAAAGTGATGCACTTGGGGGCGAATAATCATGCAGCATATGTCCTAGGGGGAGTAACACTGGGAGAGTCACTTGTTGAGAAGGATCTGGGTGTATTAGTAGATCATAGACTAAATAACAACATGTAGTGCCAGTCAGCTGCCTCTAAGGCCAACAGAATGCTGTCTTGTATTAAAAGAGGTATGGACTCGCGAGACAGGGATGTAATATTGCCACTATACAAAGCGTTGGTGCAACCTCAACTGGAATATGCAGTTGAGTTCTGGGCACCAGTCCATAAAAAGGATGCCCTGGAGTTAGAAAAGGTATAGAGGAGAGCAACTAAACTGATAAAGGACCTGGAAGATCTTAGTTATGAGCAAAGATTAAATGAACTGAACTTATTTAGCCCTGAAAAAAGACGTCTAAGGGGGGACATGATTAACTTGTACAAATATATAAACGGACCATACAAAAAATTTCAAGGGAAGCTATTATGTGTTAAACCCCTTCAAAAAACAAGAGGTCACTTCCTACGACTGGAGAAAAAAAGATTCAGTCATTGAGGCTTATGACAATGTATAGAAATCTTGTTCTACACACCCTTTCCCTTGGTCCAACCCCTTTTTAAAAGGAAGATCAATGTCCATCCAGGAACGGATATAGCAGGATTGCAGGTTGGACTTGATGGACTTGTGTCTTTTTACAACCTTAACAACTATGTAACTATGTACGAATATTTACACCCTATTTTCTATTAAAAGTACCTTTCCCTAATAAAGAATATTACAAAAATGTTTCACATCCCTGTCTCTACAAAATCTACAAAAATAATCCAAAATAACAGTTAAACTTTAAGGCCCGATAAAAAAAAGCTATAAAGACCAAACTTTCATTTTTTTATATACCATATATAACTTTTATGACATTTTAGTGCCAATTTTGTGTTAACACATGTTCGAATGGCATTTTTAGTTTAGACACAAGAAAGGGAAGAAAATCTGAAAAAAATCATTACTTCACTGCACTTAAAAAAACAAAACATGCAGAGACATAAAATGCTATCAAATTGAAAATAAAATGCCAGTAGCAAAAAAACAAAAAAACAAAAAAAAAACACTTGTCTGCCCTTCATTTCATATGTCCCATAGACTAGATCTGCTAACACCTGGAGCAAAAACTGCACAAAAAACTGCATGTGAAATGCCACAAAAACTAAGTGCTAAAAAAGGCCACTAAAGACTAGGGTGTCAATCCATTTTAATACCCTTCTGGTATTTAACACCATCATTTTTTGGTAGTTGTCCAGTCCATTTTGGGGTAATTAACAAACCAAGGAAGGTTAGGTTACGAGAAAAGGACATCTAATAAGCTAATCAGGAAATTACATTTATGATAACTGCTTAATTTATTTTTCTTTTATGTGTAAAACTTTATTGAAAGATAATATTTAATGGATCATGGAAATAGATGCAAATTAAATGCATAATATTTATGTTCAAATAGAGAAGAAAAAAGGAATACTATGTCTGACAGGTTCACTTGCCCCATATAAAAACCAGAGGTTTGAGCTCCGTAGTATCAAAATTTGTAATTAAATAAAGGTTAAATGAAATGGATGTGTCATGTTAAAATATTCTGGACTGCAGAGAATATGCTTTCAAGGTGCCTCATTTTCAGAATTTTCTTTTTTATAAGATTTTGAAAAAGAGGAGAAAGAGATAAAAACTGGATCTGTGGTTTTTCTACTTTATGACTCACAGGCAGCAGAATATGATTAGGTGAGAGACCAATCAAAGAGAGCCATAGGGTAAAGTATAATGAAAAGAAATAGAAATCTTTCCTGTGGTGGACTTCTGGTCTTGTGACGTGCAATATGACATTTATCCTTTTTATATTATTATAAAAATATTAATAGCGTTAAAGGAATGTCAATCACTCATTTCATAATGGTGCTTAAGGCTATTCTTGTAAGTCAGATTAAACAATTATCTGTTCTATCTCAAACAAACAGTTTGAAGCAAATCGGATAAACTGCAACATATCTTACTTAGGTATGAAACTAACTTTGCAATAGCTGTTTTACCTCTGATGAGTATTTAGGAACATACAATGACACAATGAGATAGAGGACAAAAATACACGTATAATCAGAAATATTGCTCATAGCCTCTTTTATTATCCTGGTATTTATAGGTAGTGTAAAAATGGCAGAACATCTCTTCCACACATTTCTTCCCCACAAATAATAATGTCACAGGAGGTAAGATGATAATTCTCTATTATTCTGTTTTCAAAGCAGAATATTATGCATACTGTTATTTTATTGGATTAACTGTATTGTATGTCTGTTAACAAAATATCGCAAATTAAAACCTATCATTACTGTTTGCACAAATCAAAAGTACATGTGAAAATGTCATATACAAATGATATTATAAGGGAAAGGCCACATGAAGCAGCCATGATGCGGTTGGGTACCGTGCTGCCAATTACGCTGCAGCTTTCTTTCGTTTAGCCAAGAGGACCTCACTATATAATCAGTTTGCAATCCACAGAATAACTGTCATTCAGCCCACTAACAATCTCCCCCAGCATATGCACACTGTAGAAATGAACACAGCATTGACTCTGTTGCTAAGAACGCAACCATATCATCGGGGGCGCGGTCTGAAAGCGCGTCTGACTTAGAGCAGCCCTGACAAAGCTAGAGACCCCAGCGCTGGAGCTCAGATAGGTGAGTTTGTGACACCGTTGCTAAGGAGAGTCTGTCTCTAGGCTTCAGCATTCTACTGAACACTTAAGATGCATGTGTGCAACATACAGAGGCTTCCAGCCTTCCACTTGTCACTAGCTTTGTCCTTGACTATGTACATTTACCATATTACTGCTCATTACTCTGCCCATTTGACTAGTTACACACAGTCATCTTCAGCACTCAGTAGAACTAAAAACTGAAGACTAACTCTCAAGTTTGCTAACAAGACTTTTTACACCCTATTTTCTAGTAAAAACATATTTCCCTAATAAAGTATATTATAACATTTTTTAACCCTGCTATCTCTGTTTCTATACTATACTAAAAATAAACAAATTACAGTTACAGCTGTAAGGGTAATAGGGATTTTCTAGATATGAGCGAAGCAACTTCAGATAATACCTCCGAAGCCACTTTGCTAAAAAATTCCTTATAATACTATATGGAGATCCTTCTCCATACAGCATTAGAATGTACTGCCTCCGATGAGACGAAGTCCATTATTCACAAAGTTGTGTGACTTTGTTGAATAACTTCGTCAATTGATTTTTACTGTGAAAAATCTTTTAACTGAACCCGGCTTTGGTTTCAAGTCATCACTCGGAACTGAACCCGAGTTTGGTTCCAAGTTTTGAAGTGGAATTATAACCAAAGCTCAGTTTTCTCGTCTCTAGTATTTGCAATAAGAATGGTAGTAGCAGCAGCAGACATAGCAGTGCTGCTAAAGTCAGTAGCATGAAATTAGAGCACTTTTACTGCTCAAATTAGGGCATGCAAGTCTTTAAAACCATGTAACATCAGTGCAACTGAAGAGAATTTAAATTTCACTCCCCTGAAGCACTCCTGCAGCTTCTCTGTGGCCCATCAACAAACTACAGACAATAATTTGTCAGCAGGCCCAGGAACAATTTTGTGCAATTTGCATTCACCACCACTGTTCTGCTACTTTTCATGTTGTTCATGGTTTTAAACAATATATTAGGGAGCGTAGGTGACCTGGGGTGCACTTTAGAAAACTAGTATCTCGCTGTGCCTTTGGTCACTTCATTGTCATCTATTAGACACATACACATTCATTCAAATAACATATGTGATATAGAGTACTTTAGTGTTAACAAATATAAAAGTATTATGGGAGTGATACCTTTATTAACATAAATCACAGTTTGTATTCATTAGATACCTTTTTCTAAAGAAATAATATTACTAGTTGGCAAATCAAGCACTTTGAGGTATTTTGCTCATAGAATAATCTCACTTTATAATGAAACAATTTATTAGTCCATGCAAGGTAAATGTGTAGATGTCTCAAAGGACATTTTCTTTTCCCTTTTCTCTGGGGTAATATATACAGTATTGATTAATGGTTAAACTTGATGGAGTTGTTTCTTTTCCAAACTGAATCATTTGTAACTATGTAATTATGTGACGCAGGAGGTCAATACTGCACACACATGGAAGCTGGTACCATGCAAGATACTGGTAAAGGATTGCTGATTGAAACCACAGAATTTACCTGAAAATAATAATGATTAGAACAGTTCTGATGCAATTCTTTTTAAAGACTATCAGTTCTAAGAAAACTATTTTATTTTCTATCACATAAAACATCTTTCCGAAGCAATATAGTCTTCTTTCAAGGAGTGAACAGGTGAAGAATAACCTCAAGCCACATTCAAATATGTGTATTATGGAGCCAAAGCAAATTGTGGAAACTAAAGATGAGCGAACCAGTTTGTAATGAACTCAGTTTTCGATTTTTTCAGATGACAGACAAATCCAAACATTTTCAGGTTCTTTTTGGACCAATCCAATTACATGGCACATAGCGCCATTTTACAGCACATGTCGGTGAGAAAAAAATCACCAGGGAGGAAGAAGAGGAAGTGAGGAGGGAGAGCTTTCCCTGATTGACTCACAAGCCGACAGAAATCCTAGATGAGACAATCGGTGCTGTAGCAGGCAGGGAGGTGCCTTACAGTATCTTCCAGAAAAACAACCTTAGGAAGTTAAAGGGGTTATCCCATGACTAATGTAAAAGATGAAAATCAGACATCATATAGTACATGAGAATATATTTCTAACAATGCTAGAACCAGCCCCTTACCTCACATGGATCCAGAGATTTCCCCCCATTAATTGCTCTGCTAGACTTATATCAAGCTGACAGCTCAAGGGGACTGTCTTTTCTGCTGCAGCTAAGGGGGAGTTTCTTGGCTCTCCCTATCACAGATCAGGAGGCAGTTGAAGGATAAAACTGAGCATGTGTGGCCTTCTCAGTGAGCAGGTCAAAGAAAAAACAAACAAACAGCAGGTGGCACTATACAGATACATTCTATTGAATAACTCAGTGGCTATGCTAAATTTTTAATTACAAGTAATTACAAAAATATTCAGATCCAGGTGCTGCTTTGAAAACGGTAGAATATTTTTTGTGGGACAACCTCTTTAAGGACAGTCAGAAATCACCATCAAGCTTGTATTCTACTGTCAGGGACATTGAATGCAAAGGCTAGAATTAGAAATAAGAAGTTGTGTGTGTGTAGAATAAAGACAGGCAGGGAATTTCAGCCAGAGAGTGAGAAGTGAGGAGCTGTGTCTCATAGCAGAACTGCAACTGCTGCAAATCTCAAACGCAGGATATTACTTACATTTTTTCCCCCCCATTTTAACAGAAATCCTTTTTTTATGGGGAGATGGGGGATGGAATAAGTGCAAAACTGTACAACATGTGTTCTACCATTGATGTAGCAGTTTAAATCTGAGTGAAAACACCTGAAATACTACTTTGTACTCCATGTAAGAGCATCTTACATAGTTTGTTAAATTTTTTATTTGTTTTAAAAAACAATTTAAATACAAAGCGTAGCGGGCAAAAACATCAGTGATTGATAAAATAATATTAGGGTGGTGGGTGGTAGCAGCACCAGCTATCTGATCAGAAGTAGTAGTTGTTGTCCTGGCTTTGGAAAGGTGCAACATTATCATTGAGGAGAAAAAAGATGAGATTGTATGGCTCAGACCTCCTCTCAGTCGTAGCAGGATGATGTGGAGGGAGGTGACTTCGGAGTCTGACATCATGCCATGGAGCCAAGGGTCACAGCATCCCTCCTATTCCTCCTCCTTGCAGCCCCAGAGAAGGCTTTTAGTGGAGTCCTCTCTGTCTTAACTGCCCCTTCCTAGTGGGGTGTCTTCCATTTTCCTAAGAAGTGGCAAGAAAACACCACCACATCCTATAGCAGATAGTCAAGATTGTCTCTCTCTTGACGACTTGTGTGAGAGCCATTAACATTTGGGCTGCCCTGAAGAGGAGGTTCGGGAGGAGGCTTGAGACCCCATGCATAGCTGTGCTGATGGTGACAGTAATAGTAGCACCTGTAGCCATGGCAGTGACGGTGGGGGCAGCCACAGTGGAAG
The DNA here is from genome assembly GCA_900303285.1 of Rhinella marina. Lineage (NCBI taxonomy): Eukaryota > Metazoa > Chordata > Amphibia > Anura > Bufonidae > Rhinella > Rhinella marina. The sequence continues at coordinate 26,787 of ONZH01004909.1, read as the reverse complement.
TCAGGTAAAACTCAGATCAGAGTAGGGGAACCCAGGAGCCCACCATTATATCTCACAGTCTGATAAAAGCGGAGGGTGAGGACTCAAATGACGATTGTGTACTGGATAGGACCTAGTAGACAGATCAGGGTGCTGAGGAGAAGGCAACAGCAGTGGAGAAGGGCGGTGGCGACAGCAATAAAGAGCAGAAGCTACATACCTCCTAAAAAACAGCCAGGGCCACGTCTGGTTTGGGATCTGGTGATGCTTCTCACACTATGGGTGGGTAAGGCCCAGCCGAGCTTGACTGCCTGTAGCTCTGTGTGAGAAACTCCTGTATGCACTTTTCACAAAGCAGACGCACAAAAACACAACAGTGTGCAAGATATGCAGAATTAAAATATTGTATAGTTTGCCCTATAGAGATGAGCGAGTAGTGTTCGATCGAGCCGGTATTCGATCGAATACTACGCTATTCGGCATACTCGATTTCGATCGAGTATAACGGCGATGGCGCACTTAGAATTCGTTTCCCCTCCCACCTTCCCTGGCGCTCTTTTTCCACCAATCACCATGCAGGGGGGGTATGACAGGCCCGCGGAGCACGCTGGCAGCGCGAAAACGGCGTCTACATGGATTGGCTGGAAAAACCACGTGACCTCGAATATTAATAACTCAGGTCTTCCTGCTCGTTCGCATATGCTGCGTGAACTTAGTCAGGGACAGAGGCTGGAGAAGGGAGAGATAGGTTTTAGCTGTTGGACAGGCAGGAGCGTGATTAAAAGCCCTTATCAGGGCTACTATAGTGCAGTACAGTGATAGCTTTACTACTATATACACTCTGCAGAGAACGGCTGCTGTATTCAGGGATAGCTGCTGGAGTAGGGACAGAGAGAGGCATTAGTGGTGTATTAGGTACTCTGCTACATACCAAACTATATTTGGCACTACTGTTCTGCGTTCTTTTTGGCTGCAAAACCCTGTTATATACCTAGTGTGTATATGCACCATCTGATCTTCTGGCAGTATACGGCTGTGTACATTTTTTTTTTTTAAATACAGTTTCTTTGGCTCTAGTGTTCTGGGTTCTGTGTGCCTGCAATACCCTTTTTGTATACCAGGTGTAAATACCCACCGTCTGATCTGTTAGTACACGGCTGTGTACTCAGACATATTTAAAAAAAAGTCCTGTTATTTGGCACCTGTATTGTGTGTTCTGCGTGCCTGCAAAACTCTTTTATATACGTGCTGTTAATACCCACCGTCTGACCTGTTAGTACATGGCTGTGTAATCAGACATATTTAAAAAAAAGGCCTTTTATTTGGCACCTGTATTGTGCGTTCTGCGTGCCTGCAAAACTCTTTTATATACGTGCTGTTAATACCCACCGTCTGACCTGTTAGTACATGGCTGTGTAATCAGACATATTTAAAAAAAAGTCCTTTTATTTGGCACCTGTACTGTGCGTTCTGCGTGCCTGCAAAACTCTTTTATATACGTGCTGTTAATACCCACCGTCTGACCTGTTAGTACACGGCTGTGTAATCAGACATATTTAAAAAAAGTCCTTTTATTTGGCACCTGTACTGTGCGTTCTGCGTGCCTGCAAAACTCTTTTATATACGTGCTGTTAATACCCACCATCTGACCTGTTAGTACACGGCTGTGTAATCAGACATATTTAAAAAAAAGTCCTGTTATTTGGCACCTGTACTGTGCGTTCTGCGTGCCTGCAAAACTCTTTTATATACGTGGTGTTAATACACACCGTCTGACCTTGTAGTACACGGCTGTGTACCTAGAAATATTTTTAAAAAAGTCCTTTTATTTGGCACCTGTACTGTGCGTTCTGCGTGCCTGCAAAACTCTTTTATATACGTGCTGTTAATACCCACCGTCTGACCTGTTAGTACACGGCTGTGTAATCAGACATATTTAAAAAAAAGTCCTGTTATTTGGCACCTGTACTGTGCGTTCTGCGTGCCTGCAAAACTCTTTTATATACGTGGTGTTAATACACACCGTCTGACCTGGTAGTACACGGCTGTGTACCTAGAAATATTTTAAAAAAAAAGTCCTTTTATTTGGCACCTGTATTGTGCGTTCTGCGTGCCTGCAAAACTCTTTTATATACGTGGTGTTAATACACACCGTCTGACCTTGTAGTACACGGCTGTGTATCTAGAAATATTAAAAAAAAGTCCTTTTATTTGGCACCTGTATTGTGCGTTCTGCGTGCCTGCAAAACTCTTTTATATACGTGCTGTTAATACCCACCGTCTGACCTGTTAGTACACGGCTGTGTAATCAGACATATTTAAAAAAAAGTCCTGTTATTTGGCACCTGTATTGTGCGTTCTGCGTGCCTGCAAAACTCTTTTATATACGTGGTGTTAATACCCACCGTCTGACCTTGTAGTACACGGCTGTGTACCTAGAAATATTTTAAAAAAAGTCCTTTTATTTGGCACCTGTACTGTGCGTTCTGCGTGCCTGCAAAACTCTTTTATATACGTGCTGTTAATACCCACCGTCTGACCTGTTAGTACACGGCTGTGTAATCAGACATATTTAAAAAAAAGTCCTTTTATTTGGCACCTGTACTGTGCGTTCTGCGTGCCTGCAAAACTCTTTTATATACGTGGTGTTAATACACACCGTCTGACCTGGTAGTATACGGCTGTGTACGCCAAATATTGTAACAAAAAAAAAAATGCGGAGGGCTAGCGGAATCGGACGTGGACGTGGACGAGGACGGGGGCGCGGAAATGCTGTTGGGGGCCTTGTTGAAGCCAGTGGGGATACAATGCGTGCTGGTGAGGGGCAGCCAGGATTCCGCTCATCCAGAATCCCTGCCTTTATGCGACAGTTAAGCAGGGGGCGGGTTACACCGCTGTTGAGGCCTGAGCAGTGTGAACAGGTGGTGCAATGGATAGCCGATAGCGCTTCCACACAGTTGTCCACCAGCCAGTCATCCACACAGTCTCACTCTGACCCTCCTTCCTCCACACCTGGCCAACAGAGTCATCCCACCCTTGACCCCTCCCAGGAGCTCTTTTCGGGTCCTTTTTCAGATGTGCCGGAAGAATCCCTGGAGCTACCAGAGGAATTTGTTTGTAGTGATGCCCAACCACTTGAGTATTCGCCATCTCCTGCTGATGTGGACCCTGAACCAGCATCTGTTATCATGAGCGATGATGATGATGAGACGCAGTTGCCATCAAGGGAGGCTGTTGGAATGTCCAGTGGGCAGGAGGAGGAGCAGAGTGAGGAAGTGGAAGAGGAGGTGGTGGATGACGAAATGACCGACCCCACTTGGCCAGGGGTGATGTCCAGCGGGGAAAGCAGTGGAGAGGTGGTGGTCTGCGCAGCACCGAAAAAGGCAGCAAGAGGCAGAGGGATGTCCAGAGGCAGAGGGATGTCCACAGGCAGAGGGATGTCCAGAGGCAGAGGACAGTCCAGACAGAGAAGTGAGGCCACAGCCAGCAGGGCCGAAGCTGTTCCCGGCAGCAGGCAGTCGCGCGAAGCTCCCCCATCGAGGCCTCGTACTTCTGTGGTGTGGAGATTTTTTAATGTTTGTGCGGATGACAAACTGAGCGCGGTTTGCACACTCTGCCACTCAAAACTGAGTAGGGGCTCTGAGAAGAGCAATATGACCACCTCAGGCATGCGGCGTCACTTGGAAGTCAAGCACTGGGCTGAGTGGGAGAGAGCAAACGCAATACAACCTGCGCCAGGTCTTCCTGCCACTGCCTCTTCCCCTTTGTTGTGTGCTGCCACTGCGGTCCAGACCTCCAGCCAGGACACCTCCACATCTGCCTCTGCCTCGACTACTTTGGGGCCTTCTCCTGCTGCCTCCCCTTCCCCCGCATCTTCGCCTGCACCTTCACACTCCTCGTCCCATCAACTGTCCATCTCGCAGGCGTTCGACCGCAGGCGGAAGTACGCCTCGAGTCACCCCCAAGCCCAAGCCTTAAACTGCCACATCTCCAAACTGCTGGCCCTGGAGATGTTGCCGTTTAGGCTTGTGGAGACGCAGGCCTTCCGCGACCTGATGGCGGCTGCCGCACCTCGCTATTCCGTCCCCAGCCGCCACTACTTTTCCCGGAGTGCCGTCCCCGCCCTGCACCAGCACGTGTCGCGTAACATCAGGCGGGCCCTGAGGTACGCAGTCAGCGCAAAGGTCCACTTGACCACCGACTCGTGGACAAGCGCTTGCGGCCAGGGACGATACATCTCTTTGACGGCACACTGGGTGAATGTTGTGGAAGCGGGGACGGGGTCGCAAAGAGAGACGGCCTACCTACCACCCCCGCCCAAGATTGCCAGCAGGGGTTCTGATAAACCCCCCTCCTCTTCCTCCTCCTCCTCCTCTGCCTTAACATCGCCCTCAGCCGCTAGCTGGAAGCGTTGCAGCACTGGCGCGGGGAGACGTCAGCAGGCGGTGCTTAAGCTCATCAGCTTGGGCGACAGGAAGCACAGCGCCCCAGAGGTGAGGGACGCCATATTGCAGCAGACGGAGATGTGGCTGTCGCCGCTGCAGCTAGGACCAGGCATGGTCGTGTGCGATAACGGCCGTAACCTGGTGGCGGCTCTGGAGCTTGCCGAACTCAATCACGTACCATGCCTGGCCCACGTTTTTAATCTGGTAGTCCAAAAATTTCTAAAGACTTACCCCAACCTGGCAGAGCTACTGGTGAAAGTGCGGCGCTTGTGCGCTCACTTTCGGAAGTCAACTGTAGCTGCTGCTAGCTTAAAAAAACTCCAGCAACGCCTCCATTTGCCTGAACATCGGCTGTTGTGCGACCTGCCGACTCGCTGGAATTCCACCTATTCCATGTTGGCCAGGGTGTGTGAGCAGCAGAGAGCATTGATGGAGTACCAGATTATGAATCCACGCGTGCCTCCAACTCAGCTCCCTCAGTTTGCCAACCACGAGTGGCCATGGATGGCAGACATATGCGATGTACTGCGTATCTTTGAGGAGTCCACCAAGAAGGTCAGCAGCGAGGACGCTATAGTGAGCGTAACCATCCCGCTCCTATGCGTCCTTAAAGAATCGCTCATCGCAATAAGGGAGAACGCATTGCACGCAGAGGAGACGGGGGTAGGAGGAGACGCAACGGAGCTACACAGTCAGACCACACTTTTGTCTGCTTCTCGGTGGCAGTTGCAGGAGGAGGAGGATGAGGAGGAGGGACGACGTGGAGGTGGCTGTGGAAGAGGAGGAGGATGCTGGCGGCGAGGGTAGCAGTCAGGCTGTGTGCGTCCCATTGGTTCAGCGCGGATGGGGCGGAGAGGAGGGAAGAGGAAGAGGAGGAAATGGCAAGTGATCCTTCTGGTGGGGGCAGTGACGTCATGCCTATTCAGAGTCTGGCACACATGGCTGACTTCATGCTGGGCTGCTTTTCCCGGGACACACGTGTTGTCCGGATAGTGGAGAACAAACTGTACTGGGTCTTCGCACTCCTGGACCCCCGGTATAAAGATAACGTCTCCTCTTTTATTCCGGTAGAGGAGAGGACGAATCGATTGCTGGAATACCAGAGGGAACTCGTGCAGAACATGATGGAGATTTTCCCACCCACCATCGCTGGCGGCAGAGAGGAGAGGGTCTCCCAGAGTCCCACAACATCGATCAGGCCCACAGCCACCAGGGGAACACTCTCCAAGGTGTGGGACACGTTCATGGCACCCCCTCGTGCAACTTCCATCACTGCGGGGCCCGCTATCAGCAGGAGGGACAAGTATCGGCGGATGTTGCGGGAGTACCTGGCAGACCGTACCCCTGTCCTCCCCGATCCCTCGGCGTCCTACACTTACTGGGTCTCCAAGTTGGACACGTGGCTGGAACTGTCCCTGTACGCCTTGGAGGTGCTTGCCTGCCCTGCCGCCAGCGTGCTATCAGAAAGGGTGTTCAGCGCAGCCGGGGGCATTATAACCGATAAGCGCAGCCGCCTGTCAACCGACAGTGCCGAGGCTGACGCTAATCAAAATGAACAGCAAGTGGATTGACCCGGACTTTGCTTCTCCAACAGTGGAAAGCAGCCAAAAGTGAAGTGCCATCTGTATGAAGTGCCATTTCCTCCTCCACCTCCTCCTCCTCCTCCTTAACCGCCGTAGAATTGCTCCGTAAAAAAAAATATATATATATTTATGGCTCACCTCTTGGGCCTACAAGCAATGTTTATCATGGCTCACCTCTTGGGCCTACAAGCAATTTTTATCATGGCTCACCTCTTGGGCCTACAAGCAATTTTTATCATGGCTCACCTCTTGGGCCTACAAGCAATTTTTATCATGGCTCACCTCCTGGGCCTACAAGCAATTTTTATCATGGCTCACCTCTTGGGCCTACAAGCAATTTTTATCATGGCTCACCTCTTGGGCCTACAAGCAATTTTTATCATGGCTCACCTCTTGGGCCTACAAGCAATTTTTATCATGGCTCACCTCTTGGGCCTACAAGCAATTTTTATCATGGCTCACCTCTTGGGCCTACAAACAATTTTTAAGAGGTCTCACCTCTTGGGCCTACAAACAATTTTTATTATGGCTCACCTCTTGGGCCTTAATACAATTTTTAAGAGGTCTCACCTGTTTGGCCTCCACTTAATTTTTTCGAGGGCTCACCTCTTGGGCCTCCATATAATTTTTTCGAGGGCTCACCTCAAGCTAACTTTGCGCACTCATTAAAATATTTTCACAACAAGGACCTAAGAGCCCTCGATGGGAGAGCTTTGTGTGGGGGCCTGTTATAGGCAAGAGATGCGGCCCTGCGGGCTCTAGCCTGCCTTCTCCATGAGCCTCTGGCCAGCCCACGGCCTCTTCCTGCCTTTTGCGGTCCTACGCATCCCTCAACATCCCCACTGCTTTACCTGCTAGACATGACACTGGGCAGGTCGGGTCACTGACTTCGTCATACTCAACCACCTCCTCTTACACTGCCTCACTTTGCTCCAACAGCCTCCCTTGCTGGCAACTGTGTCTCATCATCGTCCCTAATCATTTTACACTTTAGTGCCCGTTCCACACCACCATCAGCTAGAGATGGAGCTTGCTCCAGTGTTTGGGCATCAGAACAAACAAAATCCTCAGATAGCTCCTGCGATTCTTGCATGGGTGGGAACACTGGGTTGATAACATTGGGCAGGGTGGGAGGAAGGAGGGTCAGAGTGAGGTCCCTGCAGTTTCTGCAGGCTATCGACGAGACTGGACTTTGTGGACTTGACTGGGTGGTGGACAGATTTAACAAATCTAGAAGGAGAAGGAGGGGTTTGCCGAGCTGTCTGTAAGGGTTGCGGAAATCCAGACAGAACCAAGGCCCAAAACTTGGGTGGGGGTAGCAGGTTTGCCCGTCCCCGCCTCCACAACATTCACCCAGTGTGCTGTCAGGGAGATGTAGCATCCCCGGCCTCAAACCAAAGTGTTGGTGGTCAAATGGCCTTTTGCAGTAACCGTGTTACTCGGGCGTGGATGATGTTTTGGGACATGTGCCTGGGCAAGGCAGGGATGGCACAGAGGGAAAAATAGTGATGGCTTGATTGCTTTCCCCCTTGCCTATGCCATCTGTGGTTGTCATAGGCAACGTGATTTTAAGGGGTGCAGAATTTTATCTTCTTTTTTGTCTAGTTTGGCTTGGGGTCCATGGCAATGTAGAGGAAAGAAGGTTTCCTTGTATGGTCTCACTTTACAGAGAGGTTATATTGTCTTTGGAGTGTATTGTTGAGAGGCTGTGATAGTGGCGTAATAGTGCGACTTGGGCGCGTTATATGCACCCAGACATGCTTCCCCTTCTGTCCCAGTTGCATTCCAGCAGTGTTGGCATCCTTTTCAGAGGTTTCAGGGTGGACTTGGTGACCTCCAAGTGGTCGAATTGAGATTTCCAAGTGGCGAGCATTTTTTTCCCATAGACTTTAATGGGATTCGATATTCAGTCGAATATCGCTGTCTATTCGAATCGAATTTCGAACATTTCACTACTCGCTCATCTCTATTGCCCTATTAGACACACTCCTCTCCAAAATGGGGGGAAAATGTCAGTATATCTTATGGGGTTAATACTAATGAGCGCTTGCATTATGGAAGTGCTCATTAGCACAGGAGACCAAGGAGCAGTAAATGCAGGGAACCCAGTGCGGGCTCTGTACTCACTGCTTCCTGGTTTTCCTCGGCCACATGCTGTGCTGTGACCTGCACACAGCGCGAGGACATCCGCAATCTCTGTGACCTCACTCTGTGTGATGTCTGGTCATAGCACAGGGTGGCAGGAAGAGTACTGGATCTCAGGAGCAGCTGCACCCAGAACAGGATAATCAAAGATAAGTTGATTTTATTTCTGCTCTGTGCTCTGATTAACATGGGGATCTGATCTGAGGTGTGTATGGGGGTCATCCACATTGGGGGTCTGATCTGAGGTCTGAATGGCGGGTCTTATTCACATTGGGTTTCTGAGGTCTAATTAACATTGTAAGTTTGATTGGGACTCTAAGCTGATTAACACTGGGGGTTTGACTGGTGGTTTCATCTGAGGTATTATGAAAAATATTTTTCTTATTTTCCTCCTCTAAAACCTAGGTGCATCGTATGAACAGATGCATCTTAAAGGGCAAAAAATATGGTAAGCTGTGGACATTCAAACACAATCATACAGTCATGGCCAAAAGTTTTGAGAATGACACAAATATTATGTTTTCACATGATCTGCTGCCCTCTGGTTTTTATGTGTGTTTGTCAGATGTTTTTATCACATACAGAAATATAATTGCAATCATATTATGAGTAACAAAAGCTTATATTGACAGTTAGAATTAGTTAATGCAGCAAGTCAATATTTGCAGTGTTGACCCTTCTTCTTCAGGACCTCTGCAATTCTCCCTGGCATGCTCTCAATCAACTTCTGGACCAAATCCTGACTGATAGCAGTCCATTCTTGCACAATCAATGCTTGCATTTTGTCAGAATTTGTAGGTTTTTGTTTGTCCACCCGTCTCTTGATGATTGACCACAAGTTCTCAATGGGATTAAGATCTGGGGAGTTTCCAGGCAAAATCTCTATGTTTTGTTCCCTGAGCCATTTAGTTATCACCTTTGCTTTATGGCCAGGTGCTCCATCATGCTGGAAAAGGCATTGTTGATCGCCAAACTGCTCTTGGACGGTTGGGAGAAGTTGCTCTCGGAGGACATTCTGGTACCATTCTTTATTCATGGCTGTGTTTTTAGGCAAGACTGTGAGAGAGCCGATTCCCTTGGCTGAGAAGCAACCCCACACATGAATGGCTTCAGGATGCTTTACAGTTGGCATGAGACAAGACTGGTGGTAGCGCTCACCTCGTCTTCTCCGAATAAGCTGTTTTCCAAATCGAAAAGGGGATTCATCAGAGAAAATGACTTTACCCCAGTCCTCAGCAGTCCACTCCCTGTACCTTTTGCAGAATATCAGTCTGTCCCTGATGTTTTTTCTGGAGAGAAGTGGCTTCTTTGCTGCCCTCCTTGAGACCAGGCCTTGCTCCAAGAGTCTCTGCCTCACAGTGCGTGCAGATGCACTCACACCTGCCTGCTGCCATTCCTGAGCAAGCTCTGCACTGCTGGTAGCCCGATCCCGCAGCTGAAACACTTTTAAGAGACAGTCCTGGCGCTTGCTGGTCTTTCTTGGGTGCCCTGGAGCCTTTTTGGCAACAAAGGCACCTCTCTCCTTGAACTTCTTGATGATGCGATAGACTGTTGACTGAGGTGCAATCTTTCTAGCTGCAATACTCTTCCCTGTTAGGCCATTTTTGTGCAGTGCAATGATGACTGCACATGTTTCTTTAGAGATAGCCATAGTTAACAGAAGAAAAACAATGATGCCAAGCACCAGCCTCCTTTTAAAGTGTCCAGTGGTGTCATTCTTACTTAATCATGACAGATTGATCTCCAGCCCTGTCCTCATCAACACCCACACCTGTGTTAATGGAGCAATCACTGAAACTATGTTAGCTGGTCCTTTTAAGGTAGGGCTGCAATGATGTTGAAATGTGTATTGGGGGATAAAGTTCATTTTCTAGGCAAATATTGACTTTGCAAGTGATCGCTGTTAAGCTGATCACTCTTTATAACATTCTGGAGTATATGCAAATTGCCATTATAAAAACTGAAGCAGTAGACTTTGTAAAAATTAATATTTGTATCATTCTCAAAACTTTTGGCCATGACTGTAGGTACCAAAGGACTATTGCAGCACATGAGGCAGCATCACCGGATCCTTTGGCGAAATACTATTGTCCAGCATTCCCAATCAGAAAAAGTCTATCTAGCTCTCCTGGTCCTCTTTGTGTCACCCAACCTATATCCCCAGGGAATGCAGTATCTTTGTCATCATCATCACCTTCTTCATCTCCTGCTAAGACTCCTACTTCTCCTCTGCTCCATCGTGAGACATGTATAGCGGAACATTTGGCTATAAAAAAATGTTTCACCACCAGCAATTAGCTTGTCTACAAGCTGAACCCTCACGTGGCCACATTGCTGCTGGTACAGTAGTTGCAGAACCATTGTAGTAGTGGCTTGTACTGTCACATGGTGGTGAACGCAGACCACTCCTTGCAATCCTTGCTGTGTGGCAAAGTGGACACCTGGAACAGCTGTGACATGTAGTACATGTATTTTACAGCCCACTGGGTCAATGTTTTTTGGGGGCAGTGGAGAGGCATCACCACAGCATCTTATATACCTACTGTATACACCTATTTTACCTCCTCCTCCATAGACACAGCCATGTCCCCATCAGCAGCAGAGTGCAGCATTGCTACCACTCCACCTCGCTCCTAACATATGTGTCAAGTCCCATGGTGCAATGTTGTGTTGGAGTTGATCAACCTGGGTGAGAGTAGCCATACTGGTGAGCAGTAACTAAAGTACATCAAGCAACAAACATCCCACTGGCTGTCAGCTCGCCAACTCGAGGTGGTCGGCGACAGTGGGTTTAACATCCTGGCAGCCCTGAACCTGGGGGACATAAAACATTCTCCCTGCATGGCCTTTTGAAAAAAAATCCACTGGCTTGTGCAAAGGTGCTGGCAATGTACAGGAGACTGTCCCTTTTTTCAGTCACCCTAATGTGGTGAGGAATGTTCTCTTGGGCTTACAGCATCAGAATGGTCTGCAGCTACACTGCTTAATCCGCAACATTCCAACTCGCTGGAATTCAACATTGCACATACTTGAGTGTCCGTGCAAGCAGCAGAAAGCCATAAATTGATCCTCAGACACCCTTGCCAGAATGGCGATCCGTATGCCTGCTTGCTTATGCAGTGAAAGGCGTATTCTCAGAAAAGGAGGAAGAATTACACTATTACCAGGAAACACTGTGTACGCAGCTTGGCACAGGTGCAGTGAGCACCCACCATGTCTAAAATATAGGCCCTTCTCCACCACCCGCAGAGTCACAATCTCTTGCCCCCACAAGCGACAAAAGCCATAGTAGCAGTAGCAGTAGCAGTAGCCAGTTCAGTCTCCTCAACATGATGGAGCAGTTTTTCCACTTGTCATGCCAGGCTGAGACCAGTCAACAAGCCAACAGATCATACCTCTATGCTCAGGTTCAGGCCTACCTACACTCTGCCCAGTCTCTGGCCTTGGTCCTCCTCCACACACACTTTATCTGCATTCTAAAATGCATGTAAAAAAAATGTTTCAAGGGGTTCTCTGGGAATTAAGAAAGTAAACAATTACTTTATTATAAATATATTCCCAAATACCTTTAATTAGTTATAATGGCTCATTTTGTCTGGGGAACAATCATTAGGAGAAATTAAATGTCCGCCATTCTGTTAGTACACAGAAAATTTGTCCTAATCATTAAGCTGGACAAGTTACTTCCGAACACTGAGCTAAAGAGCTACCTCATCCTCCTCTTGGCCCTACTTGTCTGGGATTATGATCCTGAATACAGCTGATAAAATCTTTAGCTGAATATTTGTAGAAGTAGAGTTCATGAGGAGATATGAAGTACGGAGAGGAGGGTGGGATGTGGCTAATGAGCAGCAGCACTTGTATACAGTCTCCATTACCACATCACCACAGTCTGTCCTGACCATCCTCTCTGTACTTCATGTCTACTCATGAACTCCATTTCCACAGAGATTTGGCTGAAGATCATATTAAACTGTATTCAGAATCCTAATCCCTGACAAGAAGGACGAGGCAGCTCTTTAGCACAGGGTTGTGAAGTAACTTGTTCTCCTGTGTGATTAAGACAGCTTTTGAGTGTACTAACAGGACAGCGGCCTGATGATTGCTACTTAGGCAAAACAAACCATTATAACTAAGGTATTGGGGAATATATTTATAATAAAGTAACATTTAAGTATTTTCATAATTCCCAGGGTGGGAATAATTCCACGGTGGGTTCACACACAGTTTTTTTGTTTTGTTGTTGGTTTTTTTTTTTTTTTTTGGGGGGGGGGGCTGAACAGTTCTTTTTGTACTTTTTGATGCAATTTTTTTCTTTATATACTTCTAGCTCTTGCTGGAACCACTTCTGTCTTTGGCTAAAAAACACTGCATAAAAACAGGCACATACGCTCTGAATGACATCACACTAAGGACTCCTTTGCACAACAAATATGTTCTGGCTTTTTATTGCCAAAAAACATTTGACATTTTTGTCCTTGCATCTTTTTCATGCACAGTACCTCTCATTCAGCTTTCTTTGATGCCGAGGTCAAAATTCCGCATGTACAAATGGCATTTGGATCTCAGCATCGGGGAAAGCCATGTACTGCTTATATGCCAACTAAACATTCACCAGGTAGAAAAAATGGATGTCTGGCCCTGACATTCAAGGGTAGGAGAGAGTGGCAGAGGCAAAGTGATGCTCCAATGAACTAGACCTCAGGTACAGACATAGTAGCAGACCAAGTCGCAACCAGGAGCAACAGCACAGGACTGAAGGATGAGCCAGAGGCAACATCAAACAAGCAATAAGTCAGGGCAGGTGGCACAGGTACATATCAGGCAGTCCAGGTTGGCAACAGGAGAGTCAAGGCAAGTAGGCAGTGATCAAAAAGGTAGCAGAGTCCAGGAACACAAGCTTGGGTCAGGTGCACAGAAAAACAAGCAGATAAATCAGCAACCTTCACAGGACACAAGGACCTTAACACTGAGGCATCTGGGAAGGGGGCTGAGCCACTTACATACATGCAGGAAGGCTAGGATTGGTCAGCAAGTTCACATGATCTAACCCATAAAGCACAGGAAGTGACAAGTGCAGGCCCTTAAGGAAGATTTGCAGGGAAGAAGCAGCAAGCATGCTTTCGCCAGGGCTGAAGGGAAACTGTGGAGTGGACCAGAACAAACAGTACCTGCAAAGCCAGAGCCCAGGACTGCAGCAGTGAATGGGGAAGTATAGGCAGCAGATCACTGCTGAACATGATGCTCTGGACTGCGGCGGTAAGCAGGAAAAGAATGATGCACAGCCGCCGCTGTTACATGTTGTTTCACTCAGCATGATCAACCCTAGCAGGCAGTATGCCTGGCTTAATAGGGTTGATTATTCTGACAGATGCTCTCTCAGCTCCTCAAACAGTATTACAGTTGCCATTTTGTTGTTGCAACTGTAGCTGGGTTACAATCCATAGTTCTTTGTTTTACCCTAGGTATGCTAAAATATATATATACAAAATAAGTTGTACAAAATTTAGTTATAAAGTGGCCTGTCTAGTGATCAAAACTAAAGATGAGCAAATTTCTTGAAATTAGTTTTGGGTCCAAATCTAACAAACCAGTTGGAAAAATCTGATTTGGGTACAAATAAATTTGCTATAACCAAATGAATTGTAAAAGCGTGTGCGTTCTATAAATTAGTCAACAAATATATAATTAGAACGCTAAAAAATGGTCAAAAATAATAAATATTTATTCAAGAACCAAGGAAAACTAAATAATAATGTGTGGGGAATCCCTAAACCAGATCCCTATAAGTGGGGTAGCTATCACGACTACACAATCCAGAAATGTGTGCCTATAGTAGATATAGACTGCCACTGCTGTGAGGCTAAAAACAGGAAATCACTGTAAAGTGCTACCAAGCACCCACAACAGTAGCCAGCTATTAGGCTGGTGATGTATCACCACTGTAACTATAGTTAAATAGCCAATGTGTAGTAGTCCAAAGCAACTGTATTCATGGTAACCCCACATTCAGAGTGGAGTGGTTATACAGTGCAGATACCCCTATCCTGTATCGCCAATTAGGCAATCAATGTATCGATGCACTGTGCAATCCTCAAAACCACCTCCACACTGAACAGACTGCAGTTAGTGGCCATGATAAGCCCACTCTGCAGTAAAATGACCCAGACGTAAAGTCACAAACTGCTACAGCTGTCCGGGCATTCCTGATTCTTACAGGTGCCCGCTAGCCGTATCTCCGATACACGGCTCGACACGTTTCTATGTTATTTGAATAAACATGTCCTCAGGAGCCTATTTCTATTTAGCAGCATGAACATGGGTAACTTGCCACGCAGTGCCTGGTGTGGCAGCGTGATAGTGTCAGCACAGGGTATCGGCACTGTAATGGCTGTAAACGGCCGCTTGCGCGCCGAGTTTAAGAAGGGTGAAACCCCACCTCACCAGATAATTGACAAGGTGCCTCAGCCAATGGGAGAAAGAGAAACTCCCTGTAATGAATCAATGGGCTGAAAACGGCACCTTCGTTCTACAGGTATACTTCCAGTGAGAGGCGCTACTCAGCGCTATCAATACAGTAAAGGGGATCAGAGGCGGCATAATTAGGGGATAAGGTAATCTGAGGATATAGGCTGGGAAAGAACCATTAGGATGTCACAAAAGAGAGAAAGGAACACCTTTATTTATAATCAAGGGGAGGCCCTTTGTATGAGCTACATTTGATAGTACTTACTCTATTGGCCCATATCACAAATCCCGATGTCACTGTATATAGCAGCGTCATCGGAAGTTGTATATCAGTGCGTCTGTTTATATAAGCCAATATTAAGAAATGCTTCACATAGACTAATATCAGGTCATGTTGTACGTCCCTATTGGCAATATGTATACTGCCGGGATACTTGTTGATCACTACAAAAAACTGTAGGACGAACATATAGAGGACAAGAGAGTACGGTGGAGATATATCTACTATATACACTCACCGGCCACTTTATTAGGTACACCATGCTAGTAACGGGTTGGACCCCCTTTTGCCTTCAGAACTGCCTCAATTCTTCGTGGCATAGATTCAACAAGGTGCTGGAAGCATTCCTCAGAGATTTTGGTCCATATTGACATGATGGCATCACACAGTTGCCGCAGATTTGTCGGCTGCACATCCATGATGCGAATCTCCCGTTCCACCACATCCCAAAGATGCTCTATTGGATTGAGATCTGGTGACTGTGGAGGCCATTTGAGTACAGTGAACTCATTGTCATGTTCAAGAAACCAGTCTGAGATGATTCCAGCTTTATGACATGGCGCATTATCCTGCTGAAAGTAGCCATCAGATGTTGGGTACATTGTGGTCATAAAGGGATGGACATGGTCAGCAACAATACTCAGGTAGGCTGTGGCGTTGCAACGATGCTCAATTGGTACCAAGGGGCCCAAAGAGTGCCAAGAAAATATTCCCCACACCATGACACCACCACCACCAGCTTGAACCGTTGATACAAGGCAGGATGGATCCATGCTTTCATGTTGTTGACGCCAAATTCTGACCCTACCATCCGAATGTCGCAGCAGAAATCGAGACTCATCAGACCAGGCAACGTTTTTCCAATCTTCTACTGTCCAATTTCGATGAGCTTGTGCAAATTGTAGCCTCAGTTTCCTGTTCTTAGCTGAAAGGAGTGGCAACCGGTGTGGTCTTCTGCTGCTGTAGCCCATCTGCCTCAAAGTTCGACGTACTGTGCATTCAGAGATGCTCTTCTGCCTACCTTGGTTGTAACGGGTGGCAATTTGAGTCACTGTTGCCTTTCTATCAGCTCGAACCAGTCTGCCCATTCTCCTCTGACCTCTGGCATCAACAAGGCATTTCCGCCCACAGAACTGCCGCTCACTGGATGTTTTTTCTTTTTCGGACCATTCTCTGTAAACCCTAGAGGTGGTTGTGCGTGAAAATCCCAGTAGATCAGCAGTTTCTGAAATACTCAGACCAGCCCTTCTGGCACCAACAACCATGCCACGTTCAAAGGCACTCAAATCACCTTTCTTCCCCATACTGATGCTCGGTTTGAACTGCAGGAGATTGTCTTGACCATGTCTACATGCCTAAATGCACTGAGTTGCCGCCATGTGATTGGCTGATTAGAAATTAAGTGTTAACGAGCAGTTGGACAGGTGTACCTAATAAAGTGGCCGGTGAGTGTATAGATCTCTATTCTGTGCTCCCAATCCACAATCCCCCCATGTGTATCCAAATATAGATAGTATGACCTGAGGGGACACTCATAAGAGGAAAAGTGGTCTATGATGTAGACTGTAGTGGACTATATGAATGATGTAAAAGACAAGGCATCATTGAGTCCCTGCGGTTTAACGGTATTAAGCCTGAAAATCCAGCGGGCTTCTTTCTGTAAAAGAAGGCGGTCAATATCCCCACCTCTTTGGGATGCTATCACATGTTCAATCCCTTGAAAGAATACGCTGTTTGTACTACCTCCATGCTGCTCTAAAACATGACGAGCAATCGGGGTGCCATTTGCCTTTTTGATGTCAGAGATGTGCTCTCCTATTCTCCTCCTGAGTTCCCTTTTGGTTTTCCCCACATACTTGATGTTACATGTGCATGTCATCAGGTATATCACACCTATGGTTTTGCAATTAATAAATGATCTTATAAAGTAGGGGTACTTTGTATCGTGGCCCAAGAAGGACTTCCCTCTTTTTATGAATCTGCAAAACTTACATGAACCGCAGGGAAATGTCCCCGTTAGGGGATTTTTTAGCCAAGATTGTGGACTCGATCTCTGATACAAACTGTGTACCAAACTGTCATGCAGATTTTGGCTCCGGCGATAAGTAATAGCTGGAGTTTTAGAGATGGAGTTGCCAATGTCCGGATCCGACAGGAGAATGTCCCAATGTTCTGCTAGAATCTGTCGAACTTCAGAATGTGCCTTATCATATGTCCCAATAATCCTTATAGTTTGTGATTGTGTATCACGGGATTTGGGGCATAAAAGTTGTTCTCTATTCGCACTGATTGAGTGCTGGTACGCTGTTTTCAGAACATGTTGTGGGTAACCCCGATGTCTGAATCTACGTCGCAGATCTCCCGCTGCAGATCTAAAGCCAGCCATGTCCGAACAATTTCTGCGAAGACGTAGGTATTGGCCTTTGGGAATGCCCTTTTTGAGGGCTAATGGGTGACCACTATTCCAGGCCTGACATCAAAAAGGCAAATGGCACCCCGATTGCTCGTCATGTTTTAGAGCAGCATGGAGGTAGTACAAACAGCGTATTCTTTCAAGGGATTGAACATGTGATAGCATCCCAAAGAGGTGGGGATATTGACCGCCTTCTTTTACAGAAAGAAGCCCGCTGGATTTTCAGGCTTAATACCGTTAAACCGCAGGGACTCAATGATGTCTTGTCTTTTACATCATTCATATAGTCCACTACAGTCTACATCATAGACCACTTTTCCTCTTATGAGTGTCCCCTCAGGTCATACTATCTATATTTGGATACACGTGGGGGGATTGTGGATTGGGAGCACAGAATAGAGATCTAAATATAGTAGATATATCTCCACCGTACTCTCTTGTCCTCTATATGTTCATCCTACAGTTTTTTGTAGTGATCAACAAGTATCCCGGCAGTATACATATTGCCAATAGGGACGTACAACATGACTAACATGACCTGATATTAGTCTATGTGAAGCATTTCTTAATATTGGCTTATATAAACAGACGCACTGATATACAACTTCCGATGACGCTGCTATATACAGTGACATCGGGATTTGTGATATGGGCCAATAGAGTAAGTACTATCAAATGTAGCTCATACAAAGGGCCTCCCCTTGATTATAAATAAAGGTGTTCCTTTCTCTCTTTTGTGACATCCTAATGGTTCTTTCCCAGCCTATATCCTCAGATTACCTTATCCCCTAATTATGCCGCCTCTGATCCCCTTTACTGTATTGATAGCGCTGAGTAGCGCCTCTCACTGGAAGTATACCTGTAGAACGAAGGTGCCGTTTTCAGCCCATTGATTCATTACAGGGAGTTTCTCTTTCTCCCATTGGCTGAGGCACCTTGTCAATTATCTGGTGAGGTGGGGTTTCACCCTTCTTAAACTCGGCACGCAAGCGGCCGTTTACGGCCATTACAGCGCCGATACCCTGTGCTGACACTATCACGCTGCCACACCAGGCACTGCGTGGCAAGTTACCCATGTTCATGATGCTAAATAGAAATAGGCTCCTGAGGACATGTTTATTCAAATAACATAGAAACGCGTCGAGCCGTGTATCAGAGATACGACTAGCGGGCACCTGTAAGAATCAGGAATGCCCAGACAGCTGTAGCAGTTTGTGACTTTACGTCTGGGTCATTTTACTGCAGAGTGGGCTTATCACGGCCACTAACTGCAGTCTGTTCAGTGTGGAGGTGGTTTTGAGGATTGCACAGTGCATCGATAAATTGATTGCCTAATTGGCGATACAGGATAGGGGTATCTGCACTGCATAACCACTCCACTCTGAATGTGGGGTTACCATGAATACAGTTGCTTTGGACTACTACACATTGGCTATTTAACTATAGTTACAGTGGTGATACATCACCAGCCTAATAGCTGGCTACTGTTGTTGGTGCTTGGTAGCACTTTACAGTGATTTCCTGTTTTTAGCCTCACAGCAGTGGCAGTCTATATCTACTATAGGCACACATTTCTGGATTGTGTAGTCGTGATAGCTACCCCACTTATAGTGTATAGGGATCTGGTTTAGGGATTCCCCACACATATTATTACAAATAAATTTGACCCAAGTCCAAAGTGCTCCACTTGGCTTTAATATTTGTGTATAACATTCTCTCAGGAATTTATCCAGCCAAACCACTATGCAGTGTTGTGCTGGGAGGGTTGCTATGTTGACCAGCCAAATTCTGACTGTTCAATTAGTCAGTGTAAGTGTAAGTTGAGCCAATCAGGCTTCTGACTCTTTGTCCAATCCCAGAACTAGGGAATGGGTTTAAAGGGCATCTTTCGGCAGATTTGTATCTATGAAACTGGCTGACCTGTTGCATATTCACTTGGCTGATTCTGTGTTAGTCCCATGTGCATATGTGCCGGCATTGCTTTAAAAAAATTATGTTTTAATATGTTCAAATGGGTCTCTAGGAGCAATGGGGACAATGTTGTTACCCCTAGAGTCTCAACTCTCTCTGCAACTGCCACACCCTCTGCAGGAAAGGGCACACAGTACTTTCTACCTAGTAATTCTTTAGAATCCTTACACTGTCCCTGCAAGAACCTAAAATGGCTGTCTTCCGTGTCTAGTTTGTGTCTGTCAGAGACATGGCTGAGCTCAGAATGGCATCTATGCTTTAGGGCTAACATAAAGCCTGACAGACCAGCCAATATCCTTTCTCCTGATTGGCATTCAAGCTGACTGCAAAACTTTTTGCCCTGCCGCGTTTCCCTCACTAGTGTTTCAGATTGTTTTGGGTGACGAATTTTTGTGAAATTTGTGACTAATCCAATTAGTTTAGAATTGATTTGCTTATCTCATGCTAATCAAAATTCTTCAGGCTAGTCTTAGCTAAAACTCCCTAAAAGGTATTTTTATTAGTTTCAGTGTAGAACGACTTATTTTAACATTTTCCTCTTTTGACCAGCTATGCATTCTAGCCTTGCTCAAATCAACAAAATAATTTCTTTAAAAAAATTAAGAAAGTTTTGGATTTTTGGCAAAAGTTTTCATTGACAATTAAATACAAACTATGCTGCTAAGTGGAATGCATTAACTGTACACACAGAATACAAATGCCATAGGAATATCATAGGATCAGTGCCTATTCAACATCATACATCATTTGCTTACCTATTTGCACTCGATTAGATATATCCTGTACTAGCTGAAGGACCCGGCTTCGCCCCGGGTATATTTAATTTATTTAATTTACTGTTTATGTGTGTGTGTCGTTAAGGACCCGGCTTCGCCCGGGTATATTTAATTTATTTCTTTTACTGTTTGTGTGTGTGTCGTTAAAAGATATCGAGAGTGCCCTCTACAGTGCCTGCCCCTTTAACAGTGACCTCTACAGCTGCCCGCCCCTTTAACAGTGACCTCTACAGCTGCCCGCCCCTTAAACAGTGACCTCTACAGCAGCCTGCCCCTTTAACAGTGACCTCTACAGCTGCCCACCCCTTTAACTGTGACCTCCACAGCAGCTAGAGTGGCCACTGTCTTCACCCCAGAAAGCCAGACCTCACCGGCCATTCCCCCAAACGTGAAACAGCGCGCCCCCAGTTCCCATGAAGACACATCACTAAACATGAGGCCACGCCCCCCTGGCTCCGTGAAGACATGGAGAAGCTGTCTGAGTGTGAGCTACTGAAAGGGTGGACATCCCTGTGTCTGTCCAGGCACTGCGTCGGACGGAGAACAGGTAGCCAGAAAACTGGACTGTCCAGCCTAAAGCCGGACATCTGGCCACCCTAACATCAGCCTGCCCCTAGGGTGGCCAGAGGTCTTGTTTTAGGCTGGATGGTCTGGCTTTCAGACTCCCTGTCCTCTGTCATGCGCAGGGCCTGGATGGACACAGCAGCAGCACTCTCAGCAGCAGCACTGTGCAGTCTGAGCAATGAGCTGCAGGGAGAAAGTCACCCTCCCCCACCCCTGCAGCTGACAGAGGGTGATTTTTACCAATATTTTTAATCCCGGTCAAATGCAGCATGGAAGGGGCGTGGCCTGACTGAGTCAGGGGCGTGACTTAGTGGGATCTGGGGGTGGTGCTTTTAAGTCCTTCTTTTGATGGTGGCCGGAATTACAGGTCGATGCCTGATTTAGGAGGAAGGTGGGTAGCAGTGGAAGAAAACATCTTTTATTACTACTGAACAGTAAATATGTAAAATTTACATTATATGAGGTAATGATTGATGATGAGTTAGTCTAAAACATAAGTTATAGTTATGGTAACCGGAATTACCCATTTACCATTGCCATCCACAGTGCTCTGCCTCTTTAAAGCAGACCTAAAGCAGTGAACTGGCTAGGTTGTCATAGAAACCTGATGTGTGCCTGTGAGCTTCTATTGGCTGATAAGGGTCATGTGACCAGGCTACTATTGGCTAATGCATTTTTTGGGAATATCTCAGGAGCGGTACCTCCTGGAGAGTTGAAAACTGTTCTAAAACCTTCCCGGACACCTGATGTACATGTGTGCCAAATTTTGTGATTGTAGCTGCAGCAGTGCGGATTCCTTTAGCGGACATACACATATATATTAGATATCCTGTATATTTTGTTTAATATAATTAAAATTGGAAATTTCTAAATTGGTGCTTATCTAACAGTGTGTATTGTAAGGTAATGAGAAAAGAGGAAGATCTTCAAATCACTTTAATGTTTTTTCCATGTCAGCAAATATTTTTGTAAATACAGCAATCCCCCTGATCCACTGTTCACCATGGTTTTTACTGATGTAACCCTCAAGGACAGCTGTTTCTGCTCGGGGGAAGATACAGAGTGCTAAACAATTCCTCTGTGGCAAATGTAGCATTACTGTAGCATTCTCTGTAGCAAACAGGTGACATATATATAAGAACCCAGTCAAAATGGAACACCTTCAAAGGTGTATAGAAATTTAAAGGGGTTGGCCACTTTCTGGTAATTGTTGATCAAAGTGCTCGTGAGATGATTGTGTTACTAACCAATATAGTCCTTGTTAAAATTCTGTACCGTTTTCTATATTTTATCAGGTATGCTCCCTTGTTTACAAAGTCTTCTGAGCTGTCCACACAGAGGCCCTGTCCATAAGATAGAAGCTGATGGAGGGTCATGTGACCAGGGAAATCACCTCCATTTGATGGCTCCTCCATTCAAACACACTGTACCTACACTAAACTCCCAACAGAACAAGTACAGATAGCAGGCGTAGTGGCTTTGAAAGGAGGAGACATCAAACGGAGGTGATTTCCCTGTCACATGACCCTCCATCAGTGGCTATCTTATGGACAGCTTAATGTGTGGACAGCTCAAAAGACTTTGCAAACAAGGGAGCATATCTGATAAAATATAGAAAATGGTGCACAATTTCAACAAGGACTATATTAGTAAGTGCTATATAATCATCTCAAAAACACATTAGTCAACAATAATCAGAAAGTGGCCAACCACTTTAAGGATTTTTTGCTGCTTTTATTACTAATACATTACCTTTTGTTTCAAAATACATTTTATAAATTATTTTTACCAACAATATTGTTTAAATAATCGTAAAGTCATTAGGGCAGAGTTAAGAGTTTAAAGAGGCCATCCCATGAAAACTATTACCGTACAGTTAATAGAACATTTCAAATTTAGTATTATTGCAATCCACATGCAATAAAAATGTTTTTTTGTGTTCATTTTCCTCTCTAGCGTCCCCTGTTGGGACCAAAATTCATAACATGCTGAGTAGCTTTCTTGCTCCCGTAGTTGTCTCCGTGCTGGTATAGTGATCTCAAAGTGAAGTAGGTGAAGTGACCCAGACACCTTTCAATTATTCCTCTCTACTTCTAAATTCATAGAGCTATACAGCTACATATGTCTCTCTAGACAATGAAGAAGAAATTGCATTGCATATCATAGTGCTATTTATTACTGGAATCTCTAGTGTCATATGTAAGAGATTATTTCCCATGCAGAGGAGGAAAAGGTTAACAAAAGCTGTCGCAATGTATTCCTGGGGTTACAGCTCCTAGAACAACTACTGCCCACACATCGAAAGGCGAGAGAAGTCTTCCATATAATGTAAAAGAGAAAAAATCTGAAAATGACACTGAAAATTAGATTTTTTTTGCTTTGATATAATTAAAGTAATGGTGTAAATTCCTCCAATTTTTTTTTTAATTAGTGGGATTTAGACCCCTGCTGTTTGGTGCATCTTTGGCTCATGTCAGACTCAATGCTCTTCTTTACACCAATGTTGGGTGGTATACATACTTTAGACCAGTACACTGCACAAAAAGACTGGCATGCACTAGAGATAAGTGAATCACTCGAGATTCAGTTCAGATTCACCAAATTTTTTAAAAAGTTTAGTTTGGTCCCAACTAGAGATGAGCGAGCACTAAAATGCTCGGGTGCTCGTTATTCGAGTCGAACTTTTCCCGATGCTCGGGTGCTCGTTTCGAATAACAAACCCCATTGAAGTCAATGGGAGACTCGAGCATTTTTGCGGGGGACCAAGGCTCTGCCTAGGGAAGGCTGGGTGAAAACCTGGAAACCTCAGAAAATGATGGAAACACCACGGAAATGGACAGGAAACAGCAGGGGCAGCATGCATGGATGCCTCTGAGGCTGCCTAATCCCACCATTACCCCAAATTCTCAGGCAACAGCCTGGTGGTTACCCTCATGGCAATTGTGCTCACCCAGACCAAGAAAGGCGAGGCAAATACCCATCACATGTTAGGGAAGCACCCAACTAGGTGCAACGAAGGTCCATCACCGCCTGCAGGTGACACCACTGCTCATGCTGGCACTGCAGCTGAAATCAAGTTTAGTATCTGTTCTTATCAGTTGCTGTGGCTGCTGGTGGTATAGTGGTGAGCATAGCTACTTCCCAAGCAGTTGATCTGGGTTCGATTCCCATCTATCGCAGGAGGCAATTCAGAATCAGTACAATATCTAATATGTCCCCTATCCGGCTAAATTGTTTGTAGAGAGGGCCTGTAGGTGGGGGGAAGGAGGTTTCGCTGGAAGAGCCAGAGGAGTGCCCCCTGGGCTAGCGTGTGTGGTGGTGACAACAGCCGGAATGCATTTGGAAAAACTCTAGCATCAGCCGGTGCAGTATCGATTCTTCTCAGTTTAATACCGTATACGTCCCCTATCTTGGGACCCTATATTTAATGGATATTTCGAAAACGGAAAAAGAGCTTGCTCTGGCCAGGGGAGTGTCTTTCCCACTGCAGCTAAGGGGACGTGTCCATGCTCTGCCTATCACAGGTCATGAGGCAGATAAAAGAAGAACAAAAACAAACGTGAGTACAACTTCTAATACGTCCCCTATCCAGCTAAATTGTTTGTAGAGTGGGCCTTTAGGTGGGGGGGGGCAGGCTGGGGCAAGGAGGTTTCGCTGGAAGAGCCAGAGGAGTGCCCCCTGGGCTAGCGTGTGTGTGGTGGTGACAACAGCCGGAATGCATTTGGAAATACTCTAGCATCAGCCGGTGCAGTATCGATTCTTCTCAGTTTAATACCGTATACGTCCCCTATCTTGGGACCCTATATTTAATGGATATTTCGAACACGGAAAACGGAAAAAGAGCTTGCTCTGGCCAGCGAAGTGTCTTTCCCACTGCAGCTAAGGGGACGTGTCCATGCTCTGCCTATCACAGGTCAGGAGGCAATTAAGAGAAGAAAAACAAAAAACATCAGTACAATATCTAATACGTCCCCTACCCGGGTAAATAGTATGGAGAGAGGGCCTGTAGGTGGGGGGAAGGAGGTTTCGCTGGAAGAGCCAGAGGAGTGCCCCCTGGGCTAGCGTGTGTGGTGGTGACAACAGCCGGATGGATTTAGAATGACGATGCAGGACCCCAACTTAAAAATTTAGCATCAACCGGTACAGTCGGAAATTATGAGATTAATCAAGTGTGGTATGTCTTCTATGTATACTACTCAGTTTAATACCGTATATGGCAGCTATCCGGAAAAATAGTTTGGAGAGAGAAAGATAGGAAAAAGACGTAAATTGTTTGGAGAGAGGGCCTGTAGGTGGAACTCCGGAAAAATTGTTTGGACAGAGGGCCTGTAGGTGGACCTCCAGAAAAATTGTTTGGAGAGAGGGCCTGTAGGTGGACCTCCATTAAAATTGTTTGGACAGAGGGCCTATAGGTGGACCTCCGGAAAAATTGTTTGGAGAGAGGGCCTGTAGGTGGAACTCCGAAAAAATTGTTTGGAGAGAGGGCCTGTAGGGGGCCCTCCTGAAAAATTGTTTGAAGAGAGGGCCTGTAGGTGGACCTCTGGAAAAATTGTTTGAATAAAGGGCCTGTAGGGGGCCCTCCTGAAAAATTGTTTGAAGAGAGGGCCTGTAGGTGGACCTCTGGAAAAATTGTTTGGAGAGAGGGCCTGTAGGTGGACCTCTGGAAAAATTGTTTGGAGAGAGGGCCTGTAGGTGGACCTCCGGAAAAATTGTTTGGAGAGAGGGCCTGTAGGTGGACCTCCGTTAAAATTGTTTGGACAGAGGGCCTATAGGTGGACCTCTGAAAAAAGTGTTTGAATAGAGGGCCTGTAGGTGGACCTCTGGAAAAATTGTTTGAATAGAGGGCCTGTAGGGGGCCCTCCTGAAAAATTGTTTGAAGAGAGGGCCTGTACGGGGCCCTCCTGAAAAATTGTGCTAAAAGAGTGCCAGTTGGACCTCTAAAAAATTGTGTTTTTTGGGTCAGCGTTAGGCAAAGACGATATGGAGGAGGAGGAGGAGGAGTAGAGAAGAGGAATCGGATACATAAGTTATTTAAATCTTTAGCTGCTTTCCCCCGGAGGAGATTTGAATTCCGGTGAAATCCAGGCTTTGTTCATTTTAATAAGCGTCAGCCTGTCAGCGCTGTCAGTTGACAGGCGTGTACGCTTATCAGTGATGACGCCACCAGCTGCACTGAATACCCGCTCTGACAGCACGCTAACGGCAGGGCAGGCCAGCACCTCCAAGGCGTACAGCGCCAGTTCAGGCCACGTGTCCAGCTTTGACACCCAGTAGTTGTATGGAGCAGAGTGATCGCTACGGACGTTGGTATGGTCAGCTAGGTACTCCCTCACCATCTTTCTGTACAGCTCCCCCCTACTCTGCCTAGACTGGGGACATGTGACAGTGTCTTGCTGGGGTGACATAAAAGTGGCAAAGGCCTTGGAGAGCGTTCCCCTGCCAGTGCTGGACAAGCTGCCTGCTCGCCTCCTCTCCCCCGCTACTTGGCCCACAGAACCATGCCCTCTGCCGCTAGCGGCGTCAGATGGGAAGAATTGTTTCAGCTTGTGCACCAGGGCCTGTTGATATCTATTCACTCTCATACTCCTTTCCTCTGCAGGGATGAGAGTGGAAAGGTTCTGCTTGTACCGTGGGTCCAGGAGAGTGAACACCCAGTAATCGGTGTTTGAAAAAATTCTTCTAACGTGAGGGTCACGGGATAGGCAGCCTAACATGAAGTCTGCCATGTGCGCCAGAGTCCCAACACGCAAGAATTCCCTCTCCTCACTGGCCTGACTCTCCATTTCCTCCTCCTCCTCCTCCTCCTCCAAGTCCTCCTCTTCAGCCCATACACGCACAAGAGTTAAGGA
Organism: Rhinella marina; assembly: GCA_900303285.1. Lineage (NCBI taxonomy): Eukaryota > Metazoa > Chordata > Amphibia > Anura > Bufonidae > Rhinella > Rhinella marina. The sequence goes on along the minus strand of ONZH01004909.1, from coordinate 314 downwards.
CTGAGCACTGGTACCCTCTACTGTCTCGCCGACATTCTCCTCTTCTTCCTCCTCATCCTCATCCTCATCCCCCTCCTCCGATATGCGCTGAGAAACAGACCGAAAGGTGCTCTGGCTATCAAGCGACGTATCTTCCTCCACCGTCTCTTGTGACAAGCGCAAAGCATCCGACTTGATGCTGAGCAGTGAGTTTTTCAACAGGCAAAGCAGCGGGATGGTGAGGCTGATAATGGCGGCATCGCCGCTGACCATCTGTGTTGACTCCTCAAAGTTGCTCAACACCTGGCAGATATCAGACATCCACGTCCACTCCT